>LR538200.1:61003-180634 GCA_900883565.2 Caenorhabditis panamensis
TCTGTTGTGATAACTTCTTTTCCATCGAAAAAGCGAAAAAAAGTGTTCCCTATTCAGTCACTTTTTTTTTCCTATTCGGTCAACTTTTTCCCTGTTCGGTCTTTCCCTGTTCAGTCTTTCCCTATTCAAAGCTTTTCCCTGTTCGCTCCGAAAACTTGACATTTTGTCAGTTGTGTGCATTCTGACGTCGCGGTGTTTGCACACATGTGTGTTTGATGCGCAGGTTCGGCGGATACGATTCACACTGCCAACGTTGCTTCTCCACTTTCCATTTCCATTTTCGACGTGGATTCGGATGTTCCCCGTTTTGAAATTCGTCAATTTCTTTCAATTCTTGTATTTTTCGATCTGTTTATCAATTTCTTGGCCTTGAAACCGTTGCGAAATCGTTGAAACACGAAGATTTACTATGTACACGTGTCATTGTCGTCGTTCAGGGCCGTCGCCGTTATTCTGCGAGAAAGCAGTTGAGTGGCCAACACCGACGGACCAAACTTCCGGACGTCATGTCGTTGCTCATCAAATTTGAGTCGAAATCGGCCAGAGTCAAAGGTTAGTGATTGTTTTTCAATGAAAAATACCATAAAAAGCGGACGCTCGGAGAATCTCACAGATTTCGTTGTTTGCGATGGAATCTAGGTTTTCATAAAGTAAAACTTTGATTTGCAGGAATATCGTTCCACCCGACTCGCCCATGGGTGCTCACCTCCCTCCACAGTGGAGTTATCCAGCTCTGGGACTACCGAATGTGCGTGCTGCTCGACAAGTTTGACGAGCACGACGGACCGGTTCGCGGAATCTGCTTCCATCATGATCAGCCAATTTTCGTGTCTGGAGGTGACGACTACAAGATCAAAGTGTGGAACTACAAGCAGAAGCGGTGCATCTTCACGCTGCTCGGCCATCTCGACTACATCCGCACTACATTCTTCCATCACAAGTATCCATGGATCATCTCTGCCTCCGACGATCAGACAGTGCGTATCTGGAACTGGCAAAGCAGAAATTCGATTGCCATCCTCACCGGACACAACCATTACGTCATGTGTGCTCAGTTCCACCCAACCGAGGATCTCGTCGCTTCCGCGTCTCTGGATCAGACCGTTCGTATCTGGGATATCTCTGGACTCCGAAAGAAGCAGATGCCAGGAGGCGGAGTTCCATCAAGACCATCCGGAGCCCAGCAGGCTGAGCTTTTCGGTCAGCCAGATGCCGTCGTGAAACACGTTCTCGAGGGACACGACCGTGGAGTCAACTGGGTCGCGTTCCACCACACCAACCCGATTCTAGTCTCTGGGTCCGATGATCGTCAAGTCAAGATTTGGCGCTACAACGAGACAAAAGCTTGGGAGCTGGACTCGTGCCGTGGTCACTACAACAACGTTTCCTCTGTGATCTTCCACCCGAACGCCGAGCTCATCCTTTCAAACTCTGAAGACAAGTCGATACGCGTGTGGGATATGGCCAAACGCACCAGCCTTCACGTTTTCCGTCACGAAAACGAGCGCTTCTGGGTGCTGGCTGCTCATCCAAGTCTGAATATGTTTGCTGCTGGACACGACAACGGAATGGTGGTGTTCAAGATCCAGAGAGAACGACCTGCTTACTGCATCAATGACAACTTGGTGTTCTACGTAAAGGGAATGCAGATCCGCAAGTTGGATTTGACCACTAAGTGAGTTTTGTTTGGAAGTCTTCAATTTCTATTTGTGTGCTTTCAGCAAGGACGTCGCTCTCTGCAAGCTCCGCTACCCACAACCGTTCATGCAGCCGCACTTCGGTCTCTCCTTCAACCCAGCCGAGGGAACCTTCCTGCTCACCAGTCGCACCCACAACAAGGACATGTGTGCTTTCGAGCTCTACAAGGTTGCCAGCAACTCCGATGGAACCACTGAAGCCCAATGTGTCAAGAGCACCGGAATCAATGCTCTCTGGGTTGCTCGCAATCGATTCGCTGTTCTTGATAAGGCCCAGAACGTGTCACTTCGTGATCTGACCAACAAGGAACTCCGTAAACTCGAGAACATCAACACTGCTGTCGATGACATCTTCTACGCCGGAACCGGAATGATCTTGCTCCGCAACGACGACGGACTGCAGCTGTTCGACGTGCAGCAGAAGATTGTTACTGCGTCGGTGAAAGTCTCCAAAGTGCGCTACGTTATCTGGAGCAAGTCTATGGAGTTCGCCGCTCTTCTCTCGAAGCACACCCTCACTCTCGTCAACCGGAAGCTCGAGATTCTTTGCACGCAACAAGAATCAACTCGGGTGAAGAGTGGAGCTTGGGACGACGAGTCCGTGTTCCTGTACACCACCAGCAACCACATCAAGTACGCCATCACTTCTGGAGATTGTGGAATCATCCGTACCCTCGACCTGCCCCTCTACATCCTGGCTATCAGAGGAAACGTTCTCTACTGTCTGAACCGCGAGGCTACTCCCGTGGAGGTTCCAATCGACAACTCGGACTACAAGTTCAAACTGGCGCTGATCAACAAACGCATCGACGAGGTCGTCAACATGGTTCGTTCCGCTAATCTCGTCGGACAATCGATCATCGGATACCTGGAGAAGAAGGGATATCCAGAAATCGCCCTGCACTTTGTCAAGGACGAGAAGACTCGTTTCGGTCTGGCCATCGAATGCGGAAACCTCGAGGTCGCTCTGGAAGCAGCCAAGAAGCTCGACGAGCCGGCTGTCTGGGAGGCTCTCGGAGAGACTGCTCTCTTGCAAGGAAACCATCAGATCGTCGAGATGAGCTACCAGAGAACGAAGAACTTCGAAAAGCTTGCCTTCCTCTACTTTGTCACTGGAAACACTGACAAGCTCGTAAAGATGATGAGAATCGCGCAAGCTAGAAACGATGCTCATGGACACTACCAGACTGCGTTGTATGTCGGAGACGTGGAGGAGAGAGTGAAGGGTAAGTAAACGAAAAGAATAATGTGAAGAGCGAGATTCTAACCTATTCGTTTCAGTTCTTCGCAACTGTGGACAAACTTCTCTCGCCTACCTTGCCGCTGCCACTCACGGATACACCGCAGAGGCCGAAGAGCTCAAGGCTGAACTCGAAGCTCGTCAACAACCAGTGCCACCAGTTGATGCCAACGCGCGTCTTCTCGTCCCACCACCCCCAGTCGCGCGCCTTGAAGAGAACTGGCCACTACTCGCATCTGCTCGTGGCGCATTCGACTCTCAGCTTCTCGGACTTGGCGCAGCCACCGGAGCCACTGCTAAGGCTAGTGGAGTGAAGCCTGCCGCTGCTGCTTTCGCTGTCATTGAGGATGATGTGAGTTACTGTTACTATGTCCCTCCTTATAATTCAACTCGATTTTTAGGACGCCGATGCTGGAAATGATGCCTGGGGAGATGATGAGTATTTGGTTGGAGACGACGGAGAACTTGATGTCGATGAGGGAGAAGGCCCGGGAGAGGGAGATGAGGAAGGAGGATGGGACGTCGACGACGATCTGGCTCTTCCGGATATTCCTGATGAGCAAGGAGGCGATGAGAACGATGAAGTCGTGCCAAACCCTGCTCCAGCTGTCTCTTCGGAATGGCCCAACGCATCTCGTCTGGCTGCTGACCATGTTGCAGCTGGATCCTTCGACACTGCTGTGAAGATTCTCCGCGACACCATCGGAGTTATCGAAGTTGCTCCATTCAAGGAGGTGTTCATGAAGGCCTACGCGACATCTCGTCTCTCGCATCGCGGATGGGGAGGACTCGGACCCGCTGGACCGGTGTTCTGCCACTCGCTCCGCAACTACCAAGACGACAGGCACCATCTGCCAGTGCCTGCGTACAAACTTTCACTTCTCGGAAAGAAACTTCAGAAGGTTTATCAGTTGACAACGACCGGAAAGTTCGCAGACGCCATTGTCAAACTTCGCGAAATCCTGCTCTCCATCCCTCTTCTCGTTGTGTCAACGAAACAAGAAGTCGCCGAAGCCGAGCAACTTATCACCATCACCCGAGAATATCTGGCTGCCTTGCTCCTGGAAACTTACCGAAAGGATCTACCAAAGGTTAGCGCTGAGGACACAAAGCGCAATGCTGAACTCGCCGCCTATTTCACCCACTTCGATCTTCAACCAATGCATCGTATTCTAACGCTGAGAGCTGCCATAAGCACCTTCTTCAAGCTGAAGCAGATGAAGACTTGCGCTTCACTCTGCAAGCGACTCCTGGAGCTGGGTGAGTATATTTCATAGGAGACAACAACTGATGTAACTCTTTTCAGCTCCGAAACCGGAAGTCGCTGCTCAGATCAGAAAGGTACTGGCATCTGCTGAGAAGGACAACACAGATCCTCATCAACTGAGCTACGATGAGCACAATCCGTTCGTGGTCTGCTCCCGTCAGTTCGTGCCTCTTTACCGTGGACGCCCACTCTGCAAATGTCCATACTGCGGTGCTTCGTACTCGGAAGGACTCGAAGGACAAGTGTGCGACGTCTGCCAAGTCGCCGAAATCGGAAAGAACGTGCTCGGACTCCGCATCTCGACTCTCAAGAACTGAGCCGAGACACAATAACAAATTTTATTTATGTGTGTGATATTGTAATTTATTCGCCTTCTCCCCCTTCATCCCCTTTGATTCTGCTTCTATTCGTATGTATTTGTAACTTTCTGGGCGGTTTCTCTTTTCATATTCCATAAATTATAGTCCCTCTTTAAATGATTGCATGCTGGTTTTATGTGGTTTTGTTTCAAAGAAAAAAGTTTGAAGATAGCTCGAGAACCTCACAAGAACTGGTCTAATCAGACAATCGTGGAAAAGAAGATTTTGGATTTCATAGCACGGGAATTTCATGTTCTTTGAGTAACTGGTTTATTGATAAGTATTAGGTGGCTCGACAAAACAATACAGTTTCGGAGGAAATAGAGGAAATGGAAAAACAAAACAATGAGAACAAAAACAGAAGATTGGGAGGATCGTGAAAACACCGGGAGAACAAAGCAAACTCTTTTCATGGCCAGACTCCATCCCTATCCGCCGGTCCATAACAGCGCACAGTCGGTTCAGTGTCTTTCATTGCCTCAGTTGGAGGTCCATAGAACGGACGGAAGCCGGGCATCGTGGAGAAAATACAGAATTCTCCGCTGCAGTACATCGCATGAACAAGCAATCCAGCCTCCGGGAAGCAACGGCAAAGAGTTACACGTCTCAGAAAGGTGCGTTGATACTCTTCAGGATAGCCAAGTTTGTTGAAGAGGGGAACGATATCCAACTTTAGAAGGCCCAGGTTGTGAACCGACGGTGCCCCGCATGGAGGCTCCATGTACTTTTTCAACGCGTACGCCTCCTTTTTGAGTTCTATCATCGCACGGATCTCCACGAAACAACCGTAATCCTGTAATTAGAGATGTTCAGAACATTTTGCCATTTTGAATGTTCTCTCGGAACTCACCTTAGCCGGAAAAGCAGTAATATACTTCTCCAAAAACTCGGCAACCTTCGGATTCGACGGAAGCAGCTGAATGCCCAGTCTCAACTCATCAACCAGAATAGTCAAGATTGTGTCGAAAAACAGATGAGGTGACACAACGTGTCTGTTGAATGGTCCTGTGAGCAAGGTGACACGAGATGTCCCTATGCATATCTGTCTCACAGGCACTGGTTCAAAAATGACACGGTCTCCTGTTAACTGCCGCAGATTTCTTTCATTCAATGCTGCCTCCATGGTGGTGGCGTAAATTGGAGTTGGGCCGGGATGAATTGGAGGATTGAGGTCTGGAAATGGGTATTTCATGCCAAAAAGTTGGAATAGAAACTCACTGAATTGGTTTCCTCCGAAAGCTCTCTCAAACTTTCTCAATTCGTGATGTAGTTCGTCTAGGAAAACAAATGCAATATGCGGACCCTCTTTATTAGGTCCAGCACTGTGCATCACTCGGATTGAGATCTTCTTGTTTGGAGGAATCTGCAGCTTCTTTTGTGAGTGACAGAGATCTCATAAGTTCCACTCACCGCCCCAAAAGTGTACATTGACTTGAGTGGTTCAACGAGTCCCTTCTCAAACTCCAAAGTGTCCGCCGCCCACACGAAGAACTTCTCGGCGAACAGGAGAGCTGGTTTCGATGCTTTGTTCCCGTCGGCTCTTCCCGGGAATGTTGTCTGCATGTGGTCACAGAATGCCTCCATGAACTCCTTTCCTGATTTCGTGTCCATCATGAGACGAACCATCAAGTGGACTTTCTTCAATTGTTCCATGTTGATTTCGTATTGGTTCTGCTTGTTGATAATGACAAGTTCATGTTTGACAGCTCCCTTTCCCTTAGTCTAAAAGAAACGAGAAGTTAAAAAGAGAACTGAAAACTGATTCTTACTCCAGTTGGCAGCTGCTGAAGACGATCCAACAGAACCATTCGCTTCTCGAAATGTGCTGTTTCGTAAATGTAGTGGTCATTGAGAACTCTTTCAAGCACAACGGCGTAGAACTTTGCAACATAGGGCGGCTGAAAGAATAGAAGTTGCAAGAACTCTTCCGTCATCTTACAGTTTGCTTCTGCGCCAGAATGACTTCCTCTCGAATGCGTGCAACTTTCGAGGAGAATGTGTAGTTGTGGTCATGGCACTGGGAGGTCCACTTGATCTGTAACATGGATTAGATGAAGATTTCTCAAATTCGGTTCGTTTTACATTGAGATTGTTCCCAAACAGATCGTGGATGTCCGGCATTTCTAGGAAGAACTGCAGAAGGCAGACAAGTTTGGCAAACGGGTCTGAAAACTTGTTTCGACAGTTTCGGTAAGCTGCAACTCACAATACGGGTCTTTTAGGTACAGAGCAAGTTTCTGTAGAATCTGCCTATCGTACATTTTCCCAGGCACAAGCATTTTGTTCTTGAGAATAGCTTCAATCTTCTGCAATTTGCTGAAATCGTCAAGGGCGAAACGTTTTCTCACTGACCGATGGCGGCAAGAAGATGTAGAAGAACATTTCGAACATCTCCTCTGGATATTCGCCCAGGATAACTTTGAAGTCATCAGTCCAAATAAATTTTCCGTAGGAATGGTTCTTTCTCTGATAGTATCCTTTCGGTAGTGGGGACTTCTGAATAAAATCGGTTTGTTAGAGAACAGTATATTCGTGCTCACATCTCTGTACTTCATTTCCTTTTCGATTCTGGCCTCGATGTCTTTATCAGTATCTGGAAAGGATTGCTGACTATTCTTCATTAACAGACAGAAACAGTTGTCTGTCCAACAGACTCGTCTGCCAGCCGGTTACCACGACGGAGCGCACACCAACTAACCGACAAGTGCGCGCCGCCGACGAGAGTGCGAAACGAAAACGGTTGTGCTCACTCTTCTGCGTTTATCTAGGAAAAAAAGATAAAACAAAACTTTCAACTGAACAAATACTTTATAGATATTCAGCTACATTTTCACAGATGATAATGAACAAGAACTTTTCCCGTAATCGAGATATACTCAAGAATTTGCAAGCAAACCGACTGGCCGTCAGTAACGTGTGCGAGTGCGGGTATCTCGAAAACAGTTAGACTTTCTAAACAACTCACAAGTACATTCTCGGAACTTCATCTTCTTGACAAGTTCCCTTCTTTCTTCACTTGAATAGAACTTGTCCGGCTCCACAATTTCCGAGTACAAGAGTGGAAGGACATCCTGAAAGTACAAAACCCATTTGCCGCTTGATTCTGTTGAAGCAACTCACATGAACAGGCAGAACATCCAACAGTGCGCGGAGCATGCAGTTGCCGGAAACGTGGCTATCCGACATGATTGGGTTGATTGGAGTGAGGCTGCTAACGAAAAAGTTAAGAGAATTGTGGATGTTATGTTTCGCAACGCCAACTAATGTAACATAACACCAACGAGACACTATATGGGCGCTGAAGAGACGACAGAGAAAAGGGACACGCCTCCAGACAGGTCATGGGGGGACAGTTTGGAGTAACCGAGGAGGGAAGAGATAGTGAGAGATAGAGCTTACAGAAGAAGAAGGACCGCAAGAAAGGGATGGTGTGGGGGACAAGCCGAGCGCCCCACTCGAATGTTGACACTGCCAATTTTCGAATACCAGCGCTTTTTGAATTCTCTTCTGTTCTATCATGAGAAAGCACAGGTCTTGCAGCTGCAAGCATTCTGTTCAACACCTTGTAAACCAACAGAATAGAGGTTGGGGCCCAAACTGGGCAGTTACTCAAATAGAAAGTCCATCACTATCAAAGGAGGGGCCAATCCCATATACACCCAGAATGACATTGTGCAGGTGCCATGTCTCTCTGCTCCTCTTCCGTTATCTTTTGTCTCCTCTCTCGATTTCTTTTCGAAAGTGCAAATCTTTATCGTCGTTCATCGTGGACCAATTCAAATCACTCATAAGAGACCGCGTTGCAGAGTGCACACTGTATTGACAACATGAATCGATAATGTGTCGTTCATAAAAACGATTTTCTAAACCTCGTATTGAATTGACAGTAACCTCCCAAGAGCGGAGACGATTTCCTTCAGTCCGCGCATTGTGTCTTCTCTTCAGCACCCTTTCGTCTCTGTGTTACGTTCGATCACTTTGCGATCTCCTTGCAGCTTTCCTCCAATCATGTCCGACAGCTACATCTCTGGAAACTGTTTCACTCGCGCACTATCCAACCTCATGGGGGCAGAGGTTAGTTGTCTCTCGTTTTCTGCTCCACAAATCACATCGTAACCCCTCTCTTTTTAGGATCATCTCATTTTTCTATATCGAGATTTTGTGAAGCCAGACGAGTTCTATTCTAGAGCGGTAAGAAAAGAAATCATCAACAAAGTTTTCCAATATGCCGAGGGAAAGTATTTATGGAATTATAATTGTAAGTTGTTTGGGATACTGTAACAGGGATGCGTTTTGTGAGCGGCTTGCAAATTCATGGCTATATCTTTGTTTCTGTTGGAGATATCGAAAAACGGTCAACTACAAAAATGTAGCTGAAGATTTTTGAGTAATTTGTTTTTCATAGTTGGCAGTTTTTACAATTTTTGATAGTTTCCGAGATATACGTGAAAGAGTGAGCACCTTCGTTCTCGTTTCGCATTCTCGTCGGTTGTCGGTTGGACATTGTTGGCTGGCAGACGAGTAAACTCGTACATGTTATCAATATTTTGCAGATTCCGAGAAAGATTTTGAAGCCAGCATCGAAAAGGAGATACGATACAGAGATGTAGGTCCAACTCTCCACATTCCCAATGAACATCCCGGTTACAGAAGTCTCCATTGCCCAAAGGATACCACCAACGGCCAGCCACTACATACAAATCATACGTACGCAATGAAGGACCAAAAGTTATTCTTGGAGAGTACCCAGGATCGGTTTTCCTTACGCTCTTCTCGTTTGCGTTGTCGCCATCGGTCCGTTTGACTTTGACTACTCAATCTCAATAACTTCACTGTTTTTAGAATGTCGAAACGCTCATCAAGGGCAAGATCCTGGTACCAGAGAAGAAGTACGACATAGAAATTATCAAAACAGTTGCAAACTACTTCAAGGATCCCAGGGGGCCTAAGAAGCTCATCGCCACGTTTCAGTTCTTGATGGATCTTCCAGATTGTAGAGCACTCTTCGGAAAACACATTGAGGTAAAGCAGGGACTTGAGACACTATTCTCTATTTCCTATTTCAGATTGAGTGGACCTCCCAGTGCAATGACCACAACTACACATTCTCCTCCAAAGTTGCACGCACCCGAGAGGAAGTCTTTCTGGCGCAGAAGCAAACTGTAAGATGACGGAAGAGTTCTGAAAACTTTAATTCTTTTAGCCGCCATATGTTGCAAAGTTCTACGCCGTTGTGCTTGAAAGAGTTCTCAATGACCACTACATTTACGAAACAGCACATTTCGAGAAGCGAATGGTTCTGTTGGATCGTCTTCAGCAGCTGCCAACTGGAGTAAGAATCAGTTTTCAGTTCTTCAATCATTTAGTGTTTCTTCTAGACCAAGGGAAAGGGAGCTGTCAAACATGAACTTGTCGTGATCAACAAGCAGAACGAATACGAAATCAACATGGAACAACTGAAGAAGGTTCACTTGATGGTTCGTCTCATGATGGACACGAAATCAGGAAAGGAATTCATGGAGGCATTCTGTGATCACATGCAGACAACATTCCCGGGAAGAGCCGACGGGAACAAAGCATCGAAACCAGCTCTCCTGTTCGCCGAGAAGTTCTTCGTGTGGGCGGCGGACAGTTTGGAGTTTGAGAAGGGACTCGTTGAACCACTCAAGTCTATGTACACTTTTGGAGCGGTCAGTTGAACTTACGAGATCTCTATGACTTACAAAAAAAGTTTCAGATTCCTCCAAACAAGAAGATCTCAATCCGAGTTCTTCACAATCCCGCCAAGAAATTAGGAACACACACGTCATTCATTTTCAAGGAAGAGTTGATCCATGCGCTGAGAAAGTATGAGAACACTTTCGGGGAGCTGAAAATCAGTGAGTGTACAAACAATCTTCAAGTATTCATTGTTCGATTCCAGAACTCCCTCCTCCCATTCACCCTGGCCCTATCCCTGTATCCGCGACGACAATTTCAACGTTTCTATGTGAAGTTGAGCTGCAAAAGTTGACTGGCAATCGAATCGTTTTTGAGCCTTGCAAACTGGATAAACTGGAAATCCCTCCGTATGGAGATACAGTAGCTCTCGGACCATTCAACAGACACGTTGTATCAATCCAGAAAGCATTCAATTCCATCTTGACTATTCTGGTTGATGAGTTGAGACTGGGCATCCAACTGCTTCCGACTCATCCGAAAGTCGCCGAGTTTCTGGAAAAGTTTATCGCTTCTTTCCCGATTGCGGTGATTGTTTTGTGTATTGGTCTTTTGAAAACAAAATACATTTTCAGAAATTCATACAATTCATCGATATCCAGGCACTGATGGAGTTGAAGAACGAAGCGTACGCATTGAAGGAGTACATGCAAGTTTCCTATGAGACATCTACAATCTACGACTTGGGAGCTCTTCATTTGGAACTTTTCCCCATTTTCAAACAATATGGTTTTGGTAATGAACATCAACGAATACTCTTCCGACGTTTCACTCTTTTGAAGATGTTCCCGAAGGTGGGTAGATGTGGCTTCCTGTTTCCAATGCAAACTTTTTCTTCTTGCAGAGTGGCGTGTTGATGCACAGAATGTACTGCAATGGAGATCTCTGCATTCTCAGCACGGAACCCGACTTCCTTCCATATTTCGGTCCTCCCGTGGAGTCTATGACTAATGCCATTCCAACGTTAGTGTGCTCCGGACAATTTGACAAGAATACGGAGGCTTGCGATTTGCAAGAGTTATTATGGGATCAGTAAACTCTATGAATGTTTCTATGCTATCTCTTCCTGTTCTTTCTATTCCTGTGATCTCAATAAACTTGTTTGCTCTAAAATACAATCCATCATTTATTGAACTCATTCAGTTCATTTCGGGATTCCCGACTTCATCTTCATATGCGGCATCTGAACACTCTTCTTCTTCGCCATAACCGGAGCCGGACCATCTTGCATGTGAGCCGCTAGAACATCCGCGGCCGGTTCGTTGATCTTGTACGTCTCGCAGTGTTTGCGGAGGTAGGAAGACAACTGGGAGAAGCTGACCGTCGGGGTTTTGAGTTCCAACAGAACCTGATGCAGTTCCGGCTGGGTGATCTGGCCGTGAGACTTCAAGTAGATCAGAGTGCGTTGAGCCAAATGATTTCCGATTCCGACATCTCCGAGAGCGACGGCGAGACTTTGCGAGAAGCCGGCTTGTTTGTTGGTCAAGTCGTGACGGTTGTAGGCGATCCAGTCAAAGGCTTGCTGAAAAGAAACATGGAAATGGCTGAGTGGTAGTGCTAACGCACCTTCTTCTCCTGAGCCATTCCGTTACGTCCACGTTCCATGTACATTCCGGTACGTCCGATCAAATCGATATCAACTTTCTTCATGCTAAGCAACAACAGGTTGTCAGCTGGGTTTCCCTCAATCAATTGCAGTCCGTGCTGATCGGAACGCAAGTTCTTCGGCATCTTGTCGGCTGAAAGAAATACACTTGATCTCATCAAAAGAGAGTGTCATACACTCGGAAGGCGGCGTCGACTGCATTGGCAAATCGCCATTCTCATCAGGAATCGGGGCACCGATAGGAGCTTTTGGTGGAGATTTGTCCTCCGACGACTTGTAAGTTTGGGTAGCCTTGAGGCTTCTCGACTTGTCCATCTTCTTCTCCACCTCCTCTTCTTTCTCTCCTTCCACAATCAACGCCGGACCCAGTTGATCGGGAGTCTTGGCTTCTGGAGACTCTGCCTTCTCCTCCTTCTTCTTTTTGGATCCCGATCCGCTCTTCTTCTTCTCCACTGGCGGGTCCTCCGTCTTCTCCACCTTCTCCCCACTCCCCTTCGACCCCTGCTTCTTCTTGATACTTCCCTCCGAGAGCTGCGTGTTCTCCACCTCCAACGTCTCCGATTTCTTCCGCTCCGGCGGCACAACGTCTCCAGTTTTAGCAGTTTTCGGCGGCGACTCCTCGGTTTTCGCAACCTTCTTCTCCTCCTTCTTTGCAGACTTCACGACTTCCTTCTTTTCCTGTTTCTTCTCGACCTCCTTTTCTTTTTCCACCTTCTTCTCCTCTTTCTTTTTCTTCTTATCAACGACAGCATGCGGCGACACCGGAAGGGAGTTTGGCTTGGCGACGGGGCTGCGTTTAGGACCCTGAAATTCCATAACTGTATCTCTGAAAATGACTGTGCTGTCACCTCGATGATTTCGCTCATCCTGGTCTTCTTCTTCGGATCCTTTGACGCTTTCTTGGGTCCCTTCTTCGCTCCCTTGCTCGCTTTGGCGACTCCCTTGCTCGTCCCCTTACTCGCTCCTTTCGACGGCTTCCCATGACGACTCCGTGCCTTCTTCACCTTCCCATCTCGACGCTTTCCATCCTTGGAACGATGCTGGAAACAGGAAACATTGTTGGAATCAGCTGACGCGAGTTGCTCGATTACCTTCCGATCTTTCTTGTGATGTTTCGATTTGGCGACTTTACTGTCCTTGCTTCTCCCCTTCTTTTGTGTTTTTCTGCAGGACGCTTTTCTAGAGAACAGCTGAAACTTTGAGCAACTCACTTCTGAACACTACTCATGCCTTTCGTTCGGAAAATCACACTAGTAATAAAGTGAGTATTGATTGTTTTCTTTTTTCTTTTTCTCTGATTACTTTTTCTCATTCCAGATAGATAAACAAAGTCATCACGTTTTGACGTGAAAACTGATAACGTTTCTCAGAATTGCAGAATCCTAGTGCCTCCTCCTCCCTCTTTCCTCGAAACCCTGGATTCCGTTTCTGTCCTGTTCGGCTCCTCAGGTTTCCCGGAATCCTCTCCACACAAGTTTTCAACAGATACAATTCATAATGCGTAAAGTTGCCTCTCTTCGTGTCGCTGCTCTTTTTTGGTCTACCCGCCGACTGTTTCAAGTTTGAAGTTCGTCAATTGCGCGCCCCACGTCGAATTGTCATCATGCGTTACGGTAGGAAAGTCAAAATGTGAGAATGTGGCTGTATAAAGGATACGTTAACCATTCTGTTATCACATGAAGCTCTTTGTTGTTGCATCCTACTCTACTTATCATCAAATGCTCCGTTTCACCCCCTCTCATCTCTTCGTCGTTGCTAACTTTTATCTATTCCACTTTTTTCAGGAGTCGGATTGCTTGGAGGGATTGGAGCCCATCAAGACGATGCTCCAGCTCCGCAAGAGCAAGAAGCGTGAGTTCTCTAAAACTAGGGCTAGGTACCTGTTGTTCAAGTATCTCCTGGGTCCAAAGAAGTAGTTGTAGAGTTATTCATACTATTTTCATTTCAGAGATGTCCAGGGAGCACAACGAGCAGCGCCTCTTCCACTAAACATCAACTTCATCAACCAAGAGCAAATGTTCGACGAAAACAGCAGGTTCCGGGCACAGTGGCGGATGGCGGTGATCGACGAGCACTTGGAGAGAATCGCTGGAAGACGAGAACAACCAGACCTCTACGCAACTGACGTGTAAGTGCGTTGCTTGTTGAAACTTCTAAAACTCTGCTTTCAGCTTCAACCTGCTCAACTTCATCAACAGCACCCGTCAGCAAGGACAGCGTCACCAGAAACAAGCCGTTCTGCTTAGAGGCGGCCATGGGATCCAGCAGGGAGAGTGCCGCTCGTGCCGTTGAGGCCACCAACGAAGGAGATCGTATGGAATCGGTGCGAGGTGATATTCCACGACAAGGACAAGTTCCACATTCGCCAAACCATCCCAAGCCAGCCGTTGAGGCTAGCACCATTCCACACGGAGCGCCAAGAGCGAGTGCATCGCAGGGAGCAGCCTCATCCGACTACACACCTCCAGCCGTAGAGGCAAAGACTGGAAACCATCGAGCAAGTGCGAGCACTCTACCTTCACAACCATTTGGACAAGAGAAATCGCTCATTTCAATTGTTTTTATTTCAAATTTTCATGAAATTACAATGAATTTTCAAAAAAAACGAGCTCCTGGCCCATTCAAAATGTTGTCGCATCGTCGATCGGTCGATTTGTTGTTTCGTGGCGCACTCGGAGAGACGGGAGATGGGCAGTTGAGACTGACATCGGTTTCTGAAATGATTGACGGAGAGTATCGAGAAGTTACGGGAAATAGATAAAAACAACTAACCGCCAAGTTTCATCAGTGCCTGTTGCTCCGAATCGTCGATTCCTCCAGCCGCGAGTTGTCGTCACTTGGTGATCTGCAAAATGTTGATAAACGATGACGAAAGGTTCCTGAAACTGTCGAAAACTCAAGAGAAACACATGTTTGTCTAGATTTCATATTTCCGACATCTTATTTAGAGAAGAGATTGATCGATTTTTAGAAAATGCTTCAAAAGATGCAAAACGATAACGGAGTCGCATTTTAGCTTTCGCAGCCACTGCCGCCGGTGAAATCGGAGTAAATCCGTGAAAACTTTCGACTTTCTTTCTTTTTCAGCTTATCCAGCACAAATTTCTTCAGGGTTCATTCGATTTTCTCCCTCCTTCTTGCATATTTGAGAAGAACACGACTCACCAACCACTTGAACAAGCCCGAATGATCCAGATGCACCGATTCCGCTCAATCAACTGTCTTTTTGATGTTGGATGGCCAATTGGAGAACTGCTTCTTTTGTTCCATGTGAAGAATCACTGAAAATTATGACGGAGAGTACCGGGAAGGTCTAAAAAGTGAATGAAAATCGACTAACCGCAAGATTTCTGTCGTTTTCGGTCATCGGATGGCTGAATGGCTGAAAACGTGGCGATTCCCATTAGTTTGTGGCTGAAAACTGCAAAAATTAGAATAATTTGCGGTAGAGAAGAGTAGAAGAGAGCGAAAAACAAAAAAAACAGGAAAAAGGAGTGAAAAATGAAGAGGGAAAAGCTGAAATGGTGTGCGAATCGACGATGCGATGCGTAATTGCGGAGTGTCGTTGGGAATTGAACAGAGTTGAACTGATTGGCACCGAACAATTGGTCTATTCGAGAGATACGAGCTGGATTGAAACAGAGAGTAATCGAAAGAGTACACAAATATCATGTCACACGTATTCTTTTCTTCATTTTGTAGTAACAACAGAGAAAAACAGAAACAACATCAGCGAAGTCAATACAAGTTATCTATGAAGAACAAGCACTTCCTCGTCTGGCTCCAATGCTTTCACACCATCTCCACGACTCGCCGTTCCACCACGAGCAGGGTCTTCTCGAGATGCAACTCCTCCACGAGTCGCAGTTCCTCCGCGGGTCGCCAGTGTTCCACGACTGGATACTCCTCCACGGTTCGAGATTCCTCCGCGACTGGAGACTCTTCCACGATTGGAGACTCCTCCAGGAGCCGGAGCACGGCCCTTGCTCTTATCCTTGCTCTCTCAAGTTGTGCACGGCATCCCCGATGCACGGCGTTCTTGACGCGAGATGTGCTCCGTGGACTGTCCACTTGTACCTGAAAGATTAACACATCAGTGACCCCGTGGCTTTCTCTTACCATGGCAATGGGTACCTCCTTTCCCCAACTCTGCTTCCACCGAAAAGTGATGATGACAAAAATTTCTTTATTAAGTTTCGCTGCTTTTTCCTCGATCTACCCGCCAAAACAACAGCTGCGAAACCAAGTTTTCCATGTTTTAAAGTTCATCAATTACGCGCGTCCGATTGAAATGATCATGCAGTACGGTAGGAAGATCAAAAGATTGGAATTCTGTTCTAGTAATTCAAATTGCAGGAACCCTGACGTTTGCGAGGAATGGGAACGACCAAAGGAACACCGCTGCATATTTTCCCACGATTTGTGACCGATTCATCCAACCAAACATGCCGTCAGTCTCTTTTAAGTTCTTCCACATGTTCTTTTTACTTTTTCTTCTCTCTATTCTGTCAATGAAGTCTCCAAATCTTTCATTTTAATTGGATCTCTTTCCCCTTCTAGACCGGAAGCTTTTCTTCGTTTCCTGAACCTTACATTAGCTCAAATTGTGACGACATGAAACCAAAAGAAAAGACATTCAAAAACCAGAAACTACAAATTATCACCAAGATTGAAACCTTCCCAACCTCCTTGAACTAATCTCCGATTCTCCCCTTTCAAAACGTAATAAGTCCATTCGAAATGCCCACCCCCGTTTGTATAATCCGCAGCTGCTCGGCGAGTCTCTCCATAGTTTTACTTGCTTGAAAGTGATATGAAATGTGTACTCCCACCCAGACATGGGAGCGTTTCTTTTCGCACTAATCACTTCTCTGTGTCTCGTGTCTCTCTTGGCAACTCGTGGTGCGGATGAGGGTGGCACTTTGTTTCGATGCAGTAGTGTGCGAGAAGTGATACGGAGATTGTTTTTGGTGTTGTGTTTCGAGTTGAATTGGAGATTTCATAGCGCATTCGATGTTAAAATAGGTAAAATAGGTTAAAATGGTTCTCGTGTTCTCTCGGAACGTTTTCAGCTCATTTTGCATGTTCCGCAACGTAATTTTCAACTTTTTCAAGTCAGTCCAGAAGCTCTCACAAGATCACTTGACAGACCCTGCCCTTCTGTCCTCTTCTCGTCTCCCTGTTCACCATTCTCTCTTCCCTCGTCCTTTCCGTCTTCTCCCTGCCTGCCAAATACTAATCACCACCTTCATTTCATAAATTGAAAGGTTGCACATAAGTTCACCTACTTTGCATTGAAGGCCTCCTTGCTAGATTCATAGGGGAAACGCTCTTTTCTTGCTTTTGAAACTTCTTGGTTTGGGGAAACATCTGGAAATCAGGTGTGCATAACTCAAAAGTCAGTTGAGAATCAGCAAAACAAGTGTGTTCACACTTTCTCTGAAGAGGAGAAGCTTCCAGAAGACGATTTCCGTTGTCAAACCCTGTGTTTCTACCACTTTCTCGTCTACGTGTTAACCTGAAACTCTCCTCTCCATTTTCTCTTTTCTCTTGCTTATCTACCTCAATTATCATTCACATCCCATAATTTGAATGGTGCACAAAATACGGCCTCATCGCGTGATCGGCCAATCACGATTCCCATCCCATAAACTCTAATTTCGCACTTTCCAACCCAAAGGTATCGAGTTACAAGCCCTTTCCCTGTTCGGTCGTCCTCCCAATCACTCTCCTCTTCTCCCGTCTCTTCAACACCCCACGTTATCTCGTTTATGTTATGTTTCCACAAATTGCAAAAATTTCTCCCTTCGTAACCCTTCATTTTTCGATTCATTCGTTTGTCTACAGCAATCCAATCTCTTCATGTCGGATAGTCACGTGTCTGGAAGATGTCTGTATCGGATGCTCTGCAAGACTATGAGTGTCTATGTGAGTTTGCTCTTTCTTTGGTTTCAGAGGAGGTTTTTCCATGGTTTAGGAACTTCTCGCACTTCTTTACGAGAATGTTCTGGATCCGGATAAGTTCTACTCGACGGTGGAACGCAAGGAAATCATGAACACGTTTCTAAGAAAGCGCGGGCTGTGTGATAAATGTGAGTTTCTGTAGGTTTCTTATCTCAAACTTGTTCCTTCTGTAGATACCGAAAAGCACCTCGAGGAAGCGTTGGAGAAAGAAATGAGATACCGGGATAAGTCCCCAGTGCCCAGAGGATACCACGAAAGATCCCCGCAAAACCCAGGCACATTTCTCTCGAATCCTCAGTCAAGAGTCATCCTCGGCGAGTACCCTGGCAATACCTATTACGGCTTCCTCCAATTGTTCTTCTCTCGTTCTGTAAGTCCTTTATCCCTCCAACCCTCGGATTCTCCAGTTCAGGTCTTAAACTACATCTCAATGAAAGAACTGATTGACATTCATAAGATGTACGATGTTTCGCTGTTCCATCGACTCGGCAGACACTTGGATCGACTCGTTAGACACGACGAAACTGTTCCGAGTCTGATCAAAGCGTTCCAGAAGTTTTTGGAGATTGAGGACCTCATGAGTATTGTCGGCACTGATATTTCCGTGAGTGGAAGTCCCGAATGCAGCGTACCAACGAGCATTTGTAGGTAAAAATGGTATCCCAACACTACGAACACAACTATATCAATACTTCCAAAGCGGGGCGCCTTCGAGAGGAAATTGTTCAGGCTCAGAGCCAATCGGTAGGAAATCGAGCTAGGTGTCTTCAGAATTCTCCGTTCTTTGTTACAGCCACCCTACGTCGTTCACTTCCTTGCAATCGTATCCGACAGAGTGTTCACTGAGTACTACGCCTACGAGTCTGCGCACTTCGAGAAACGCATGGTTCTTCTCGATTGCCTTCAGCAGCTGCCAACCGGGGTGAGACCTGGTTACTCTTTCCTTCAAATAAGCTTTACTTCTTTCAGACCAAAGCAAAAGGCAACCCAAAACATTCATTCATTACGATCAATCAGAAGGACCAGTACGAAATCAATCAGAGCGCACTGGAGAAAGTTTACCCGCACATTAAAATGGGGATGGATTCGAAAAAAGGAAAACCGTTCGCAAAGTCCTTCACGGATCACATGCAGAAGACATTCCCGGGACGGACAGATGGGAAACCAACAAAAGCTGCTCTTCTCTTTGCCGAGAAGTTTTTCAGCTGGGGAGCAAGCACCTTGGAGTTTGATAGAGGTCTTGTGGAGCCACTCAAGTCAATGTACACTTTTGGAGCGGTGAGTTGGAACAATCTGCTCGGACTGTTGAATCAGCGAGAACAATGTTACAGATGCCCACAAACAAGAAAATTGCTCTCCGAGTGTATCACATGCCAAACCAAGACCCGACTCGTAAAATCGGTGCTTATGTTTTTGTCGAAGACATTCGCCATGCTCTGCGAGTCTATGAGAACAACTTTGGACCTATTGAATTCGGTTCGTTTTCTTCTCAGCGATCCCTCTTCGATTCCTCCCGTATTTCCAGAAATCCGTCGTCCAAACCGTCCTGGTCCGGCTACCGTTTTCCACGAGATCACTCCAGTCGTTTTCTGTGAGGAGGAGCTTCAGCGAATAACCGGAAACCGAATCGTCTTCGAACCGGTGCCAATCCCACAAATCGAACTGTTCGGTTTCGAGCTGTTCCCAATTCCGGGACCATACAACAGACATGTTACTTGCCCTGCACCGATACTTGACAACGTTATAAGTATACTGGTGGATGAAGTGAAACTGGGGATCAATCTAGATCCAAAGCATCCCCAAACGATAGGTGTTGCCGTAGCAATTTTAGAGAGCTTTCCGAGGGCGGTAAGTTGTCTTGTTGTTTTGCAATTGGGATTACCAAGGTAACTTGGTATTGTTTCAGCACGAGATGTGTCTTGTTGATATTATTGAAACGTTGAACCTGAGATGGTTTGCGAGTGGACTTGACGTGTACATGAAGGTGAGTTCTCCACAGATAACAACAGGTCCCACCCCAATCATTCCAGAAATCTCCAACCCGAGCCAAAGTTCTTCAAATACAGCTCAAAGTGATGAAGCAACTGGAGTTATTTGATTTCCCTTACGAACTGAAGACACAGATGCTCAAGCGCATTCAAGTGGTCACTTGTTTCCCGAAGGTCAGTTCCTTTTGAAACGCTTTGTTCATCTTTCGTTCAGCTCGGCCCACTGATCCACGAGTATTTCTGCAAAGGAGAGTTCTGTCATTTGTCTCCTTTCCCCAACTTCCAAGGATTTTACGGACCGAACGAACAGAAGTTCAAGACGCTGCCGTATCCGGTGAAGTGTATCACTTCGCAAAGTGTTGTTCAAATACCTGAACCTCTTCAAAAACTTCTTATGTGAATGTCTCGTATTTCAAAGTTTCCCGTCTCATTGCGAGACCAAATCACCTTTTACTTATGTTTTTTGTCTGTAGTGAATCCCCTGGAACTCTCTTCTCCAATCTCACTGCCTTTTTTCTCGATTTTTTCGGGAACTATTCTTTCCCTTTTCTTCAAAAGTCCACAACACCCATCTTCTTGTTGTCAGACTCGTTCCTCTTTTCTCTTCCTCTCCGAATCCCATTTTGCTCATGTGTTTTTGTCTGTAAATTCTTCCGGAACTCCTGTTTTGTTGAGCACTGTCCCCCGATATGAGATAGGAATCTCTTTTTCAATGTCACTGCCTTGATTTTCCCGTTCTTCACATCTTCTCCTGAATCCCACAGAACCCTATCTTTTCGTTGCGAAACCCTTCCCCCCGAATCCCTTCTTCCATATCCCCGTTCTGTCAAATCTCCCCCATATCCATGATAGTGTTCTGTCTAGACCCCGAATCTTGTTTGAGATCTCTATCAAGCTCTCTCACTGTCCCTTGAACCTATCTCTCCCTCAATATCGTTTTCTATCCTCCCAAATGTTCTGTTCTCTGTGTGTAATCCCTCCGGAACCCCCGTTCTGTCGAGCTCTTTCGTATGCATGTCAAATGAACCTTTATATCTTTATTCTCTAGTGAAAAAAGTTCAGTTTCTCCCAATCATACGGGTACTCGACGGCTTTCGTGTTCACCATTGCTTTCTCGAGCAGCTCGTAGATCGCTTGATAGTCGGGAACATCGAAGAACTTTCCCTTGTCGAGAATCGGGAAGATCTCCAGGTACTCCTTGGGACATCCACCGAACAGACATCTCTGCTTTGTGGTCTTGCACTCCTTCTTCAGCACTCCGATGGCTTCAATGTCCGTGAGATGCTTCCAGGGCAATCCGCCGACGGCCATCTCGATCATCATGTACATCCAGCTTTCGATGTCGTCCTTGCGGCACTGTTCTCTTTGGATGTGGCATGCGAGGGGTGCGTATTTGACGGTTCCACGGAAGCCAGCACGAACACGTGGGTTGCGGAGGGTTCCGTCGTCGCGGGCGAACTTGCGGGCCATTCCAAAGTCCAGCATGTACACCTAAAAGAACAAATGCCTTGCGATTCCGCCACTTTCTCTCACCTTTCTGAGTTCATCCACCGGCTCCTGCTTCCCAATCGTAAAGTTGCCTGGCTTGATGTCTCTGTGCAGGAACCCCAAACTGTGCAAGTCCTCAATCGCCTCCAGACACTGTCTTGCCACCGAGATCGCCGTGCCGAAAGTGAACTTGTTGTACTTGGCAATCTCCCTCAAACTCTGCAGACTCTTCCCGACAAGAGTCATCACAATGTAGTTGAACTTCCCAGGAACATTTCCCCGATCCGCCAGCTCCAAAAAGTGTCTATTCGGCGTCATCTTCTGCTTCTTCACCTCCAACATCACCAACACTTCCATCTTGAGCAATCCCAACGGATCGGCTTCCGCCTCGACCTTCAACGCGTACTCTCCATCCTCCTTGTTATCCTTGCTTCTCACGAGATACACTGCTCCGAAAGCTCCTTCGCCCAGTTTCTTCAGAATCGTCCACTTTCCACACGTACTATTCACCGGCAACTGGACGAGCTCACAAACTTGTGCCATTGTTGAGACGATTTGAAATGTTTCGAATTGATTGTGCAAGTGTGCAGTTGTTGAAATGACACTGAAGAGAGACTAGGGTTTATCAACAACTGATAAAGCTTCCAACTCACCAAATCCTATGGCTAGAACTGCATGCTGTTACAACTGATATGAAATCCAACCGATTCCAATTTCCTAATCAATCTGCGTGGCGGTCGAGTTCATGTTCACGTCTTATTATCAGAAGCCACGTGACCTCTTCTCTCCCTCTCCTTCTCTTCCTGATTTCCTCATTCCAAACAACCATGACAATTGATATCGTTCTATTCGTTGCCGCCCTCGCCATCTCCTCAATCTTCTGGCTCACCGGATGCACGGGAAAGTCGGGAAAACCGAAAAAGAACAAGAAACAGGATGTGATCGGACTCTCGACGGAGACTGCAAGGGTAAGAAAGGGGACTGGGTTAAGGGCTCTACATTTCCATTCAGCCAGGAAAAGCCAAGTCGAGGATGTCAAAAATGAACCAAAATGGAGTGCCGGCAGGGATCACAAAGTCGAAATCAAGTTCGAATCAAATTCAGTCAAATGACAGTACCCGGAAAGAGGTGGTGGCGAGTGAGAGTGGAAGCGACATCGCCAAGGAGAGTCGGAAAGAGGCGGAGAAGATGAGCGAGTTGCAGCCGATGAAGCAGTCGATGCAGCAGCCGATGCTGGAGACGAATCTCGAGAAGAAGGAAAGTATGATTATGAAGAAGAGCAGTGTGATGCGAATGGAGGATGAAGTTGTGGAGGGAGAGGACGGACAGAAGACGGCGGTGGCGAAGGAAGTGACGAAGAAAGAAGAGATCAAGGAAGACAGGAAAAAGGATGTTACGAAGAAGGAAGATGTCAAGATGTTGGCTACTGCGAAGCCATCGAAGCCAGATGTCTCCGTTGCGAAACCGAATCCAGTGGAGTGCCGACCGCACAGTATGTTAGAACGCCCTTGCAGCCTCACATCCATTATGTTTCAGTCGTCCTGATCCCCAAAGACGTCCTCGAGTTCAAGGCGATCTTCACCAACCAGACAAAACTGACGATCAAGAGCATCCACGACAAGAAGGTCATGTTCAAGATCAAGCTCTCCGACAATGCCACTTTCCAGTGAGTTCAAAACCTCAAGACTCTTCTATGAACGTAGTTTCTTTTCAGAGTCAACCCAGTATTCGGAGTGGTCGAGCCAGGAAAGATTGTGGACGTGGCAGTGACTCACAAGAAGGGACCACCCAAGGAAGCCAAGTTGGCTGTGCTGAACAATGTGCTGACTGGAGACGAGAAAAACGTCGCCAACTTATTCAAGACGATCACGAAGCCGACGGGAGGACAGGTGCCGATCAAGCTGGTGGCTAACTAACAGGGACTGATTATAGTATTTCATCGAATGAAGTTTTGTATTTCTTGATGTCTGAACGTTCAAACCCCATCTCCCCCAATCACTCTTCCTATCACTTACCTCTGCCACACTTTCATCTTTTTGATCCTCTCTCCCTCCGCCTCAAACCGGTTCCCCTCGAACAGGTTCATCCAGCCACAACCTGTCGTCCAGGAGGATATGGTCAAATGTCAAACGGTGATTCCATTGTTATCATATCACTCTCCTCCGTTTCGTTTCATGCGTCTTCTCTTATTTTTATCACTTTTTGTCGCTTTCGTTTCTTCCGGAGTCGTGGAAAGGAGGAGGAAGAATGGGGAAACGGAGGACGAGATGAAGTTTTCATTTGGGACCATTGAGCATGGACAGCATTATGGGGAGCAGCCGTATTTGCAGGTTAGTTTGTCTTTCGGGTTTTGCAACAAAATGTATGTTTAGATCCCAGTTGATGGGCAGAAGCTCACTGTTCCAAAAGCCTTCTATCATTACACAGAAAACGAAATATCTGCTGGGGCAAACTTCGGATTACCAGATGAACATCGTCTTCTAGACACTGATGGGTTGTTTGTGAATAACCGAAAAGAGATCAATGGAATCTATCTTCCAATTCCCAATATGGAACCGATCAATTTACACTTCGTTAACCAGAAGTGAGTCTAAAGATCGAGACACCCCTATGACAAGTGTTCTTCAGAATCTTTGAGAAAGGAATCGACACTCGAGCGCATGAGGAATCACCGGAGAGTGTGCTTCATAGAGCCAAGATGTTAGTGTACTTTCTTCATTATTTTCAGGAGATTGTAAATTTTCAGGAGCTGCCTAGCCGAGAGTGAATTCGAGTGTGAACGACAACTTCTCAAATATCACAGAGCGAAAAGCGAAGCTCGAAGGAGGGAAAGAATGCCGCTTCATGAACAACTTATGGAATTGGTAAAAGTCGTGACGCAACCGCAACACACAGAATGTTACAGGGTCAACTCTCCTCTTCCGCTAAAATACATGACAAGGAGGGAAATGGAATGGGTGTAGTTGTTGGGATGCCAGGATACGATCCACTTTACATCGGAGCAAATCTCGGGCATGACAATGATCAGGATCTCAACATTCGGTTTGCTCCGCCTGCATGAACAGGAATTGCGGGGAAGAAGACGGGTTTAGAGTTAATAAGTCTGATGTAGAGATTGATAATAAGTGTAATAATGTTAATAAAGCTTTCTCTTCTCATGATACAGCAATGAATCCAAAAAGGATTTCTTTATTCAGAAATGTACGCGAAAAAAGTTCAATTCTTCCCGTTACTTCTTTGAATTACATCTTTGAACTTGTTCCTTCTAGAATCCCATCGGGTTGCTCTTGAAGTCGTTGACAGTGAAGTACGGCACTTCGTTGTTCTCAATGCTCTCCGAGGCTTTGGGAGTTGGTGGAGTGACGGGAGATTGCGGTTGGGGAGCTGAAAATTCTGATTCAACAACTATAAAGACAGCTGGCCACTCACGCTTCGCCTTGTTCTTCTTGTTCTTCATGCTCTTGATCGATGGCGCCGGGAAGATGCTCATCTTCTTGGTCTTCTCGACACTCTCTCCAACCTTCTTTTCACTGGGTCTCTCCCAATGATACGGATCCGACCATTTGAAGTTGCCCTTCTGCATCACATCCTCCAACAGTCTGTACAGAGCCTCGTAGTTCGGACGCTCGAAGAATTTGGTGTTTCTGACAATCTTGATAAACTCGAGCATCTGAATAGGGCTCTTCGCCATGAGCTGTTCGTCGGTGACCGCCTTCTTCATGTCTCCAATAAAGTCTTTCTCGTCCACATCATGCCATGGCAGTCGGCAACGCAGCTCCGCGAGAATGTAGATCAATGCCCAGAGATCGTCGACACGACTTTGCTCTTCACGATTGTGCATCGCGACAGAGCAGTAGAGGGAGGTTCCACGGAACATGGCTCTCTCGCGTGGACGACGAATCACCTTCCCATTGTCGTCTTCGGTGATGTACTGGCGAGCAAGTCCAAAGTCGAGAACCATGAAGTATCGTTCGTCGACGGAGCCTTTCTGAAGATACCAAACAGTTTATAGCCGCGCTTCTCATTTCAAACTTACGTATCCGAGAGCCACATTTCCCGGCTTCAGATCTCGATGAAGGTATCCAATCTGAATGAGTAACTTCATCATCTCAACCCAATATCAACTTTCTCACGTCGTGGAGTTGCTTGATGCCGAACAGAAGGCAGATTCCGATGCGCGCCGTCGTCGAGACGTTCATGAACGGGCCGTATCTCTTGACGAGAGAGTCGAGACTGTCGCCGAGCAGTGTCATCACCATGTAGCTGTAACGCTCCTTCTTTCCGCTCGCAATACACCTTGCCACATGTCTCTTGCGTTGCATTTGTGTGAGAATCTAGAAATTCGCGTGTGTGAACTTCTACTTGCGTTCACTCACTTGAACTTCCATCTTCAGAATGTTACCGGCTTCGGCCGATTTGAACTCGACCTTCAGAGCATACATCGCCCTCTTCTCCTCAGTGTCTTCCACTTTGTAGACTGATCCACAGCCACCGGCACCGAGTTTTTGTATGATCCGGTATCTCTTGCCCACAATCGTCCCGAGTTCCAGCGTCTCCTCGAAATCTTCCGGCATTCTTAAGTAGTTTTGGTCGTTGTTGTCCGACGGGTACTTTGTGAAATGAACTGTCCATTTTTCTCAACTGAACGGGCCACGTTTATCGAATAGCGTGCCATGAGTGTTTTCGATGGTCACGTGAAGAATTCCTGTTCTCTGTGCAGTTTGTGTCCTGACTGTTTTTGTTTTTGTTTTGTTTATTCGGCTGTAGTCCGTTGATTGATTCGCACTCTATCCATTTCTCTAGAACAATACAGATCGTGTCAACTAATCCCATCTGTGCCTGTAATTACTGGGACACACAATCTAGATGACAGCCATTTGGTCCCTCTCCTCTTTCCAGTCTCACCCATTTTTTAGTCAATACAATCCGTTAGTCTTGTTCTCTTCGTCTTTCTCTGCTCTTTCTGCATTTCAACCTCTAATTGCAAAGTTTCAGAATGTCTACGTTTACTCGTAACCGTTCTATTGATCCGTTTCTCAGTGATCCGGAGTACGACGACGATGATGTTGTCGAGGATAGAATTTCTCAGAAACTCATAACCAAAACGCCGGTTGAAACAGAGCAAAACAAGAAACCTACACCATTCTTCAACTCGTTTCCTAGACAAATCTCCGTTGATATCTTCGCTTCGGATGAAGATGAAACTGACGATGAGAGTGTGGCTTCTGGAAGAGGATCAGTGGAAACTGAGAATGCTAAAAAAGAGACTGTTTTCAAGCCAAAGATGTTTCTCCCAGAACATCCAGCTTTCCACAGTTCTATCAAGAGAGTAAGTCCTTTTTGAAACAAACTCCTGTTCTACTCTTATTGTTTTCAGCCCCATGTCACCACTCCCACTCCTCAAAGAATCAGCATTCTGGAAACCCGATGTTGCTCAATCTACTCCAGAGTTGCATCTGCAGATGTTCCATGGAGCACACCGTCTAGGAAGGTGGAGAACCCGTTACCGAAGGGTTTGATCGGGACGCCATCGCAATATAAAACACCGAAACCTGAAGACTTTTTGGTAAAGGGAGAATCAAGGGCTTCTGCGAGGGAAGAGGATTTGGAACTTGTGAAGTTGTGCATTGAAGCGGAGCCATTGAGAAATGGCGAGAAGTGGGTCATTCCGGAGATTTGAAATCGTTTCCATGATCAAAAAACCATTCTGCTCATATTATGTTCCTATCATCTCTCTACTGATCTTTGTATCTCTCAACATGAAGTTGTTATGATCTATTCCGTATCCATGTGCTCATGTGATCTAATGCTTACTTTCTCTTGATCTTTCAGTCATTCTCTGTAATAAAACGTTCATTTTCCCGAAGAATGCGTCTTCCTTCCGTTTCTTCCGCTATCATCACTTTCCTGACTCATCGTCTGGAAATCATTGTTCGAAACTTTAATCAATGCTTCATTGAAGCCTTCCCATCTAAATTCAATACCCCTTTTGTCCCAATTGCTCCTATAAAACATGGAACGGCTCCCCGATGCTTCAGAAGCATTTGAAGAATGCTACTTCTCGTGTTCTTCCTTCTGGTGCAATCTGCTCTTGTCGCTGCTAAAAGTGAGTTGCTTTTCTTCTCTTGATTGATTCTGGTGATAAAATGATTTCCAGAGCAAGGCGACTTTTGTTTCCCGGAAGGAGCAGTTACCGAACATGTGAATGGTCCAGGATTTACATTCTGGAAGTGTGTTCAGGGAAAGTGGAATTTGCTCAAATGCCCGCCGGGATACCAGTTTGATAAAGCTGTGAGTATAGATTGCACTAGTAATCTGCAAATGTAGCTTCCAGAGAAACGGTTGTGTATTCAACCCAATCACCCTTCCAACTGTTCGTCCGACTTCTCCAACCTTTTGTCGCCCAGGATCCCGCAGAGAGTATATCTTCGACAACACAAAGTTCCAAGAGTGCAACTCCAACGGTAGTGGATACATCTTGAAGTCTTGCAACAAGGGAGAAGTGTTCAATTCCTTCTACCTAACATGCACTTCTATCGGAGGTACTACCTGGGCAACTACCACCCGTCGCTACACTACCACAACTCCTTACACAACTACAGTGGAGTACGGACCATGCAAGGAGTCTCCGGGAGCCGCTGGGTACAAGGCGGATAGATACCACTGCGATAGGTTCTATCAGTGTGCTTCAGGTTGGCCTTCAAAACATGGGTAGTACTGATAGGTTGTGTTCCAGGAGTATGGGTTCAGCAGAACTGTCCAGCCGGAACCGTCTGGTCGCAGCACATTCTCACTTGTGATCATAACCGTGGGCAGTGCAAGCCACATCCAAAACCAACTAACCGCCCAACAATTGGACCCCCAGCTCCACCAACCTACTATCCTCCAAACAACAATGGAGGAGGTCCCATTGAAGTTTAAAGTATGATAAGAAGATTGTCTCAGATATGTTTTATGATAAAGACTTGTTCCCCGCTCTTTTCCTGCTCAACCCATTGCGTGTAACCAGTGCTCCCGCCTCCTCTGATCACGCAACACCGGGAACAAACATGCCTCCGTATCCCCCATGTCTCCCAATCCATTTTCCATGTCACTCATCAATCTCTGTTTGTAACAAGACCCCCGCTTGATCCTCGCGTATCACTGAACATTTGTTCTTGAGCA
This sequence comes from Caenorhabditis panamensis, assembly GCA_900883565.2. Classification (NCBI taxonomy): domain Eukaryota; kingdom Metazoa; phylum Nematoda; class Chromadorea; order Rhabditida; family Rhabditidae; genus Caenorhabditis; species Caenorhabditis panamensis. Next base: position 89,495 of record LR538200.1, read on the forward strand.
TCTCGTAGTGGAGCATGCCTTTTGATCTCTCCGCGTTTCATCTGTCTTTTCTTCACGCACCAACACATGTGTGAAGAAATGTTGATGAGAAGAGGGGTAAACACAAGGAAATTTGAGATTTGAGATTGGAGATATCAACGAACCGCAAAGGGTTTTTCTTTCGTGAAGAGCTATTGATTTTCTAATATGAGATTAGATAGAAAAAAACAAAAGAATGAACAATTGAAACCATCCACAACCCTTTTTTGCAATAACGAATCTGACGGACCCATATTGGCCACCGTGCATAATCCGATCTTGACCACTCATCCCCGCAACCGCCCGTTTTCCCCGTTGCGTCACCGGTCAGTCAGTCAGTCGTTCTCCGTCCGCAGGTACCTTCCGTCGTCTCCGTTTCCACCTCCTCTACACTCTCTCACAAGGTCATCGGCTCGGTCCGGCCCATCTTGTGTTACCTATCGCCCTCCCCTCGCACGGCGACCATTCATTCGTTTTTTCTTCTCTCTTGTGGTCTGCGTCTTTCTGAATCACATAGTCACTCGGTTGGGTGTTATCAGTTAGTTTATCAACTGGTGATTATGTATTTTGACTGTTATTTTCAAAGTGTTGACTTTCAAACTCTTCCTTTGGAACTAAACGTTGACGGTTGCTAATCTGACCGCTTCCAGACGAGAACTGTGTAAATCAATGAAGAAAACGTTCATTTTTATCTCAAAATCGTCAAAAGAAGAGTGTTTTCACAGAAAGCACCATATTCCCACCAACAGTAAATGCCCCTCACAAATCATGATTGTCTCTGTTCCTTTCTTTCTGTTCCGGTGCAATTGACGGTTTCAAGGTTTATGGCCATCCGCACCGCCTTTCTCCTTCGATTCTTTCCTCAACAAAATGACAGATGTTCAAATTTTACACTTGTCTCTTCTTCCTCCTCCCTTCCGTCCATTGCATTACGTTGAGGAATCAACCGGCGGCGGACGCGGCCTTCCGAATAACACCTGTGTGACCCCACCCTGACTTTACCCACACTTTATATCACAAAGAGCCGTTTTTCATTGGCAGGACACACAGATAATGTGGAATTCTGGTTGGAATTCTACTCTCAGACCTGAAGAAGCTCCGAATTCTCGTACCGTACCCTTCAAATTTTAAAGGCACAGCATGAAATTTTCTTGTCGGGTCCCGCACCGATTTTTTAAAATTACGGTTTTTAAAATTTTCGCCACTTATTTTTCTTTTTCCCAACCGTTTCTTCAAATTTTCTTTGCAAATTTGTCGACTTTTCTTGTTTTTTTTGCTTTCAAATCGGTTCACTTGCATTTCTGAGCACTTTTCATCCATTTTTCTCAGTAATTCGACACCTTTTTCCGTGTTTTCGTCGCTCGACAGACGGAAACCGTCTCGGCGATGGTTTGTGGTTTGTCTGTAGATATGTCCGGTCGTGATCATCATCGGAAGGGAGAAAAAAGGCAAAGAAAGAGGAACTAGATATTAAAAAAAAAGAATATGATGTGAAATGTTTCTGATTTCCGTCCGCAGTTGCCGAGAATTTCAGGTCAAACTATTTTTTATCCAAAAACTCGATTTTTCCCAACAAACACTTGAAAACAAAGTTTATTAGGCAAATTTCTCACATGTTCACTCATTTTCTCTTCAAAATCTTACTGATTTTCCATGTTTTCACCTAATTTCGGTTGAATTTCTCTGCTCCTCCCATCCCCTCGTACTCTCTTGCTCATCCAACAGATTGCTCGTGTTGAGTGAATTGAATCAAAACTACTCGAGACAACAACACAAATCTTCCCTTTCTCTCCGTTTTCCAAAGAGCAGAAGGCCATTGGGAACTCGATTATGGGGGGCGAATCGTCCAATTGGCCATTCCGAACTCGCCGAGCAACTGATTTGAGTTGGCTTCTGCTCTGTTGGGTTGAGCAGAAACTCGGCGTGTTTCGATCTTTGTGTTTGATTGTCTAAAAGTTTCGATTCATTCAGAATTCGACTACTATTGTTTGTGTAAATAAATACAGAAGTTTGTAACTACTCATCGAGATCCTCATCAGCAACCACATCATCAGAATCTTCTCGTATTCTACTGGATGTGACTTCTTCTTCTTTTTCATCCGAGAATACACCACCACTCGCCTCAGAAACTCGTTCTCCTCCTCGGTTTCTGTTTGTGTTTCCTCTTTATACGCTTCTTTTCCCCCTTATTCTCGACGACTTTCTTCCGATTTCATAGTTTCTTAGCGGTTTGTAATAAAGTTGCTAGAAACTTGGAAATGTTTCGAGCCTCCTTTGTGTCTTTCTTTTGAACTTTATCTCTCTTCCAGATATGCAATGGTGATGGTGTCGGAACGCGAGCAACTGGCGTGTCTGGTCCAGCAATGGAACGAGAACCGTCTCGATCTGTTCCATCTCTCCTATCCGACAGAGGACCTCGAAGTCGAAGGAGTCATGCGATTCTACTATCAGGTGAGTCTTTTCGTGTTTACGAAAACGATTCGGTCTGGTTGGTATTACCAAGTGTGGGAGACAGACAAACAGAATAGTCGGCGAGTAAATGTATAAAACTGATCGGCAAACAGAGCATCGGACCTCTAGAGCGAGTCGAGTGTGTTAAGCCGCGATCGAACTCTCCCACGATGACCCTAGAAAGAGGGAGAAGCATTTGTATATGAAAAGAAGAGATGGGGAAGCTGGAAAGACTTCAGAACCTTTTACAAGCTGTGTTTTTTGCAGGATGGCGGCGAGAAAGTAGTCACCAAGTGCGTACGAGTCTCCTCAACTGCTACAACCCGAGCAGTCGTCGACGCCCTCTCCGAGAAGTTTCTTCCCGACCTCAAGATGCTCTCCAATGACACGTACTCGTTGTGGGAGACTCACGAGAATGGAGATGAACGGAGGCTCGACGAGGAGGAAAAACCGTTAGTGGTACAGTTGCAATGGCACAAAGACGACAGGGAAGGACGGTTCGTGCTCAGGAAAGACAAGGGACCTCCTGTTCCTAGTGCTGTGAGTTTTTGTACAAAAGAAGCTGGGAACGTTCTGAAATCTAAGTTTCAGACTCCCCAAGAACCATCAGATCAAAAGAACTCGCGATTCGCAAAAAAGAAAGACAAAGAGACGAGAAAGAAGCATCAGAAAGAGTTTGTACACGTGAATTCAGGCCGAGAAGAGGCTCAGTCACAAGACGACATCTACAAATTGGTCCCGTTCAACACATTCACACGCACGATTTCCAATCCGGAAGCGGTGATGAGGAAGCGGAGAGAAAAGAAATTGGAGACGAAACTCAAGGAAATGACTTTTGGTGAGTATCCTAGAATTCAGCGAACTCGAAAAACGAACACTTCTGATCAAAACAAGTTCCCTGAACTCAACCTATAATCAAATTTGATCAAATCAGTGATTTTCAGGCGGAAGTCTAAAAGTGTACGGCGGCGAGATCGTTCCCACCCGACCCTACGTGTCGATTCTGGCGGAAATCAGTGAAACGGCGGATCGGATCCTTCTGGCAGCACTAGAAAAGTACGGACTGGAACACGCGCAGGACGAGTACATTCTTGTGGAGGTGAGTGACTTCTCCATCTGCATCTCCGTCTCCTTCACACTCTCTCCCGTCTTGTGGACAATACCATAAAGCGAAGGAATGTGGACGGAGACAAGAAGGATGTGTCGCGCGTTTCGAAACTTTGCCTGATTGCTGGCTGCCCCCTATCACTTTCGATCTCTTTTCGCCAATTCTGACGTCATCTGCGTCTCTGAGCGAGAGAAAAAGAGGGAGAGAGGAGGAGAAGAAGAAGAATTTGAAAACGGGGGAAATGGGTATCAGTAGTCACTTGACAACGGTCACGACGTCTTCTCCTAGCCCAGCTATTCACTGGAATTCTGAATTCTGAAATCTAGGAACTGACTGTATTCTGCGTAGATTCCTTCTTATTCTGCTGACCATCTTCTGCAATGAGCCACCAGTGAACCCCATACCTAACTTCCAATGCTCTACCGTCCCCACAGTTGCTCCATCGACACTATCGATGAGCTCTGCGAGCGACAGTACAAAGAAGAGCAGATTCAGCAAGAGAAGGCTCAAGCTGTCGAGCTTCAACGAAAACGGAGTACCTTCGGGAAACGGCTCACTCGATTGCTCTCTTTTGAGCGGAAACCCGAGCAGAACACTCCGAAGCTTCAGAAGTCAAGCAGGAAAGATCGGGCAGAAGATGAGAAGCCCAAGGCAGCTAGGATACTGATAGACTCGTTGAGACGGTTCACAAGCAGATCTTCCGAGGTTCAGTTACCTAGAGAACTACAGTAATCATTCGCTTAGCCGCTGCTAATTTTGTTGTCTAATTAGTGTGTCGTAATCTGTAAACGCATCTTTCGCCTTCTCTTCGGTTCACAATCTTGACCTGGTCACACTCACAGTCCGAATTAGTAGAGGGAGTCTATCTTCTTTTTTCAAATCGCCTCTTTCTCTCAATTACCCATCACATTTCAAAGTTTTTCAACTTTGAAGTTTCCAAGTTTGTAAAAGTCTCTCTCCCGACACAGATAGACGATTTGAAACTGTTAGAGATGGCTGCAAAACCCGTTTCAAATCGGACGTACGTGTGACTCAGAAACCGAGAGAACGAAAATGAGAAAGTGGTGATTAGCGGGGGAACGGTTCTGCAAAAAGATCAGTGTCTAACTGAACAACAACTCAACCATTTCATTTCCAGGTATCCAATGATGATCAACGAAAGAGCATGTCGGATCTCCGTGACGTCGACGGACGGCCCATTCCACCATCAGAATGCCCTCTTTTCGACATGACAGCTCGTGGAAGTGGAGAGAATGGATTCGACTCGTTCCTGGCGATCAAACGGAAGCCAAGTGATTATCAGTGAGTTGCTCTTTTTGTCATATTCTGAGCTTTAACCGGAATGTGCACAATAGCGCACATTGGCTTGGATGCTCTTCTTTTGTCAAAACGCATCCGCTCCAATATTCAACTAGTAAACACATTTTCGGAGCATCATTCAATGCTCACAAATCGAGGCTCTGCTCTTTTTGTGTATACATAAACATTCGCCTCTGACTGAGTCACACAAGGACCCCGCTAGAACGAATGACCTTTTTGGCGTTTGGCATCTTTCAAATGTCAAGTGGTTCGATTCTGACCACTCATCACAACTTCATAACCACATTCCTCCATCGCCCATAACCACTTGATTATTTCCCACATTTTCAGAGTCCCGTCCACTTCAATCGTCCCACCACCATCGTCGATCACTCTGCCAATGTCTCCCCTAACCTCCCTGCCACCAAACCACTCCAATCTGCCGATTCTGACGATTGTGGGTCAAGGTGAGTAGGAATTTTGAACTTCTAAGGTATATATCTCCTGATTTTCCAGACGGTCACGTGTCAAACCATCGGATTACGCTTCACGAAGGTGTCACGGAAGTCGGAAGTGACACGCAGATGTCCAACTTCTCGGAGCACAATATATATGTAAGTTGTTGTTTTCGGACGAATGCAATGGTAGAAAATCTATAACTGAGGAACCATAAAAAAGGGGGTTCATAAAACAGCACAGTCCCAGTCTAGATCTTATTAGAAAATCTATATTCATTCAGCTCGACGGTCCCTCGATCCGTGGTCGACACGCAGCAATCGCCTTCATGGAAGGAGTCGTCACACTAACGCCATCCACCCGAGATGCCTACCTCGAGGTGAGAACCTTTTATAATTAGTATCAATTAGCAAAAGCTAGCCACCGGGGTACCTGTCAACTGAATCCGTTCCTCCATTACTTCTTTCCTCTTTTCCGCCGACTTCACACATTTCTCACGGCTTCTCCAGCTTTCTTCGCAGCGGGACATAATCTGGCTAGTGGTCTCTTCTCCATATTCTTGATTCTTCCATCTTTTGCTTCTAAAACACTCTTCCCAATTTGTTTCTTCCCGTTTTTTCTAGCGGTTCTACACTTGTTTGTGTATTCTACGGGTGTTATTATTTTTCCCATGATCCCCTCCACTTATCGTGACACGATTCGATGAGGCATGAAACCATACCGTACGGGATGTTTTATGAGATGTTTGCAGGTTTATTTTTTAGGTTTTAGTGTTTTTTTCTTCTTTTTCCCTCAGATTGGTCTTCCCTAGATCTAGGAAATCCCAGTCATGTTTTCCGCTTCTTTTTCTCCTAGCTCTTGACCGTTTTTCGACCACTTTTCGGGATTTTTTGTAGTTTTCAAGAGCTCCGGCTTGCAAAAACATGGCGGCAAACGGTTCACTGTCACAGCTTCGACAGAAAAGACTCAACCCAACATCACCAGATGCCAATTCAAACTGATAACATCTCAAGTCAAGTACCTGCTTGCCAAACGATGATCTTGGTAACCAGACCCTCTCCTCCATCCCCTCTTCACCCTTTTCCGCTCCCTTTTCTCCTCTTCCACTGCCGCCACTTTCCGCCCCTCTTGTCTGCCTCATTGCCCCCGTGTTCCGTGTTTACCCAATTAGTTTTTCTCCCCGCTTACTTTGCTCACAGTTTCTGTCTTCTTTTCTGGTTCAGACACTTGAGATGCACAGACAGCTAACAGGATCGTTCCCGGGAGATCAGACATTATCTCGCGTTGAATTGAACCTGTGATGTTTTTACCAACCGTATTCATTACCAAAGCTAATCCCATATATCCGTTTTGGTCCGTTTCCGCCAAGACCGTTACCCAAATTGAATATTGCGTAACACGGGAAACCACCCAAGGACACGGCAAAAGAAAGACCGAGATTGGCACTTGTCTCCGCTTACCTCCTCCCCCTCGACTAAGTCCCTCGAAAATATCGTAATAGTACTTGTCCGTGTCCACTCGAGACGCGTGTTTGTCACTTTCCGTGTCTTTCCGCATGCTCTTCTCGCCGCACATCGAATCGCTCCGAACATACAAAGCGATGACGCATCATCATCAGTGTGTTCTCATCTCTCTTCTCATTTCCATCGTCTCATGACCGTTTTCACCTGTTTGTCTGTGTAAAGACCGCCGGACGAAAAGGGGCGAAAGGCGGCTGTCCGCGCGGTCAGTTTCATTGCGGAATGAATGACGGAAGAAGGAGGAGAGAATAGTCTAATTCGTTTGACTTCTCGGCTTCATCTTGGTTTTGGCGGCTTTTTGGATTTATCTTCATTCATTTTGTCACTTCTTTTGGGTTCCCTGTTCTTGCCTTTTCCTGAAGTTCACCAGCTTCCCCTTTTCCCTCCGGATGCCTCATTCCCTTTCCATGAAAAAACCGCTTCCTCTCTCCTAGTTTTTTATCCGCATTTCCCATCAGCTGCATGCTGATTTGTGTTCATCCAACCGAAGTCTCTTTGCAACATCTTCATCGTCTTGTTTCCTCACTTTTTCCCTCACAGTTCCCCTCGTGATTCACCCCAACCGTCTTGAGTGAAATGCAACAATTTCGTGCGCCATTCGACCAAATAAGCCGTAATTATCTCCTGATAATCCAAAGTCGTCTTGGAGATTTTGAAAGACGAGGAAATCGGGGAAACTTGGAAACTGTTCATTGTAAGAAACTGTTTGGCAGAGTGCCAAATCTTTAGAAAAGTGTAAAACACCCCATGGTTATGCTAACCTCAAGTTGTTCTGCGCCTAAATGAGAGAATGACCTCGAATCTAGGCGAGACTGTTTGCGTTAGTCGTTTTTTGCGTCTGTTCAGTTCTGTCCCGATCCATTTTCGCTCGGCGAGCGAAACGATCGGAATGTTGTGAACAAGATTGGCGCCGCACGGCTATGGTCAGAATCGGATGGTATAGTTGTGAATGACCACCAGTTCACAAAAATCTCTCTCTCCATCCAATTTTGTGCGTTTTTCCTCTCTTTTTCCCGAAACCGAATGACCAGCTGAACAACCTGGACAGTCTGCAGCATCCTGGCGCCTCTCACCCCGTTCCGGTCATTTTCATTTTCCCGTTCTGTACGATGTTGGTTTTTTGCATTACGACTCGACTCCTTTTTCCCCCATCCGTTCCGATTCACACCACGAGAATCGGAAGATTGGGTTTTTTGGTGTTAGGAGCATTGTTTCTTGTGTTAGGCTGCGGATTGAGTTTTGAACTCGGCAGTGTACAATGGAGACTCTTCGTTCATTCTAGACTATCCAGACCTAATCAAAGTTATCACTAATCAAAGTTATCACAACATCATGAGGGTGTGCCCCTAGTCATTTCCGGAACCTCCAGGATGTCTCTATCCCCATTATCACCCCCTTCCCATCTCATTTTATAGGTTCGCAACCCTTCGCAACCCACACAGCGTTGTTTTATGACTTTTGGATTGCGGTCAACTTGAGATTAGGCGTTGTATAGAAACAGTCCAAGAGTTGGTTAACCCAACTTAGTTAAGTTCGTTCCCAAAAGAACATGTTTGCTTGTTTCCCCTTCGAATTAATTGGCAATCTCTCCTTCTCTCGCTTCTTCCATTCTGGCCGCAAAGAAACGGCGACGATGGCGGTGGTCAGCTGTATATTAGATATCGGAGGAATCTCTCTCTCTATTCGCTTCTTCATCCACTCCACTCCCACCCCGATCAATTTCCTTCTGAAGAAGACCTCACCGCTATTCCGTTTTCTCTTCTCTTCTCGCCACCTTCTCTATCTCTAGATTTCCGATTTTCTCGGCTTTTCAAAATTTTCCGAATTGGCGATGCTTAGAATTGAAACTTTGGACATGTGACTCATCCATTTATTTCCAGGTGAACGGCCAACAGCTGATGCAGACGGAGATCCTCCGAGACGGCGACACGATCCGCATCGGAGCAGACCACGTCTTCCGATTCACCAGTCCGCACAGCAACGGACACAACGGAAACATGCACAATCAGACGAACATGCATCACTTTCAGCAGCAGACTTATCCCGAGATGGTGAGTTGTTTTTTTTTTTTTGAAAAATCGAAGTTTTTTGGTAATCTGTGGATCTAAAAGTTAAACTTATAGACAACTTGTAATGTCGGAGTCATGTCTAACGAAACCAGACATGAAAATTATGAGTTTCCCCTCCTGGCTTTGTCCATTTATTACTTTTTTCGCTTCAGGGAAGTATTTTCATTCTTGAGAAGTTGTTTTGAGTTCAAAGAGAAAATTTTTGTGTTTTTAATTTTTTGTGTCATCAAAAAGGAAAAGCTTGACTTTGTCAGAAAACAAACTCTATTAACATGACAATCTCAATGAGGCTATTTATCACTACCAATATCACCATGTCCATGACCAAAACTAATGTGCAAACTCTCTCCCTTTTCACTCGGTCCCCTTTCTAGTGTTGACCCAAGTGATTCATGATCCGTTCATGATTCACACCCCATTCCATCTCCCCCTCTCTCAAAAAAGCTTTTCCCCCCCCATCATCCTATTACTATTCCCCTTATTCCAGGCTGATTCACGAGCTTCGACGGCCAGGTGTGCACCATCGGATTACTGTAGTCTTCCACTGAACGGAACTGCCGGCCAGCACAACGGGAACAACGATTACTACCCGCCAAGGTACGCTATTCTTTTCAAAAAGTCTACTTTTGGAGCCATCTTCCATTCTCCATTCTCTGAATCCTCCCTCCCCATACTCCCTGTTCTCTTTTACACAACAATACGAATATGGAGATTTTGGAAGAAAAGGGAGATCAAATGCAGGAGAGAAGAGAGATCCAGAGAAAAAGAGAGAACGGACAAACAGTAATATGCAAAATGAAGCTGTCCCCCTTCTCCTGCAAAATATCTGTACAGAAATGGGATGTTTTTGCTTGGTTTTGACTTGAGAAACTTTACTTTTTGGTTTATTGAGAAAGGGATAGTTTTGAAGAGACTGGAGTCTTATTCTGTTTCCGTTTCTCTTATAGTCATTCAGTCTCTCTTGTTCTAAATGAGTACGAACTAGAAAATCTATATTAGACAGTCTGATCAGACCATAAATGGCACCCCAAGACTCTGAAAATGTTAGAATAACCTATAACTTATGACCGGGGTCTTCCCTGTTATCTTGATCCCATTCCCTTGCCCATCAAACCTCAATAGAGCAAAAGTGCATTCTCTTGCTCAATCTCACTTCCTCCTTCCCTCCAACTCTATTCGAATAAAAGACTCCCTCTCCCAGAGCCATGTCTAACAGAACAGACATGAAAATTATGAGTTTCCCCATCTGGCTTTGTCCATTTTTTACCTCCTGCCTCCCTTTTTTTCGCTTCAGGGAGTTCTTTTCATTCTCGAGTGGTTGTTTAGACTTGAAAGAGAACGTTTTTGTTGTGTTCTCGATTCATCCACTCCATCATCATTGCCATCGTAACCACCTCCATCAGAATCTGAAGCCACATGTCAGAAAGTCATCAAAAAGGGGAAGCAGTTGAAACAACACCGACACATACACATACACACAATAGATATTATACATGTATGAATATGTAGATGTGTGGAGAGAAGAAGTGTATATGTTTCTGTTCTCTTCGAAGACGTCGTGTTTGTTGTTTTGGCGTAGTTCTAGAGTTTCATCTTTCCCCTTATTCCCCTTGTTGACCCTTCCAAGGGGCTGGCTTCTGAATTTTTAGTCGAATTCGGTTAGTTATGGTCCCGGAAGACGATCTTTCGGATGATGGTCATCTAGACACTTTCTTTCACACACATTGTGAGTAATATATTTGAGTTTTGCCCTGGTCATTTTGCGATGATCGTCGTCGTTGAATAGGAGGAGAATTGGACCTTTTATGACTCCTTCCTCTCTTTCCTTTTCTATTTTCGTTAGATTCACTACGTTTTTTGCCCCTTTCACTGGGGATTTGAGTTATGAATCCTTTTCGATATGTTTTTCTCACAATGCGAGCCCACCCCTCTCTCTTTTTTGTCATAAAACTTCAATCAAACTCGCCGCTCTTTTCATCCCATCCTCCATCTGGTCATTTCTCACGGTAAATTGAAAGTACACCTAGCTCTTCTTTCCTCTCTCCCCTGATCCCCTGCGTCTCTTCGTCCCTGTATCCATTCCATTTTATGTTCGCAATTTATGGCTCCGTGTTCGCTTGGTCGTCCCTCGGTATGCACACAAATGGTGATACGCCTCCCTCTCTCTCCTTCCCGATAACACATTCTCCTTCTTTTCTCCTGGTTTTTTACCTCCGTGTTGAGTAAGAAATGCTGGAAATAGACAAGGAGAACAGCTGGGATTTAGTTATTTTTCGGTAATCAGTAATCAGCTGGGAGAAAAGGTGAAATTCGCTTGATTGTTTATCAGTTTCCCGTCTATTCTTGTCTGGGTTTTGGATTCTAGACTCTGAATCTAAGAAAAATGCTAGAAAGTTCTGGAATTCTTTAAGAATTTGCCTCTTTTGACTCATCCTTCTTCTCTTTTCACAACAAAACCCTCTGATTTCCGCATTTTTCTCCACAGTTGACTAGTTCCTCTCTTTCTTCTCTTTCTTCTTCTTTCCCTCCCCCAAAAAGTGACTGGACAATCTGTATGACACACCGAAACGCTGCGCCAAACATTTTTGAATAATCGATACATGTTGCAGCCAAGCGTGTCACCCAATCACTGATAGGCACACTGATAAGAATGGGGGAAAAGTGAGAAAAGGAGGGAAAAGAGAGGAAAGAAATGCAAATAAGGCACCGGGGACAGAGAATATGAGTCATTCCTGAAGTTTTCTCCATTTCCGACACAAGAATCCTCTTTTTCCGCTCCCAGACCTCCATGATTTTCCTCGTTTCCCCTCGTCTCTCAGTCTCTTCACAGTGTGTTCACACCCTCTGATCCCACGAAGATCGCAGCTTTGTTTGCTCTTGTCGGTGTATTTCGCTGGAGAGGAGTCAAGTTGAATTTGCAAAGTTTTTGTTGATTCTTTCATTCTTCACGGGCTTTTCCGAGAGGGAAGAAACAAGAAACAAGGATCCGAATCTTCTGAGGTTTTGGAACTTTTAGAAACGCTTTTCAAGTTCATCTAAACACCCAATTCGTCATTTACTAGACCAGATGTTACCGAAGTAGTTGTACTAGTATAATTTCTCTCTTCTTCTACTCTCTCCGTCATCTTTCGCCTCCACCTGTTTCCCGTACCATCTCACTTCATCCTCTAACAGATGCGCCGTTTCAACTCGGAGTCTCGACTCCAAACAGAGACCACATTCGGTGTCTCATCGCCCTCCTCCTCGGCCATTCCGATCACATTTCCAACTCCACAAGCCCGTTACTTTTACCATCGTCGGGCTGCTTCCACTGATCAGGAACCCTTCATGGCGCCAGTCCCACGTCCGAGAAAGGTCACTTTCTCGCAACCAGTTGATACGAAACCACCGATTCCGATCCCAGTGCAAAGAGTTCATGGATCGGGGTTCAGTTCTGCAATGCTCAAAAATCTGTAAGAAAAGGGTTGAAGATGGCTCCAGAAACTAGACTAAAAACGTTTATGAACTTTTCTTTACTGATTTCTTTTTTTTCAGCATCTCCGGCTCCTCAGTTTCATCTTCTCGCCAGGAAGACCTCATGATGCATTCACATAATAACAGTAAGTCCTCGATATCCCTCTCCTTAACCAACTTTCACAAATTCCAGACATCCTTCCACCCTACCAGTCATCCATCAAAGTCGCCCAGGAGCCGTTCCAAATCCCGTTGTCTATCCAAATCGGCGACTACAACGTCTGGGACTTCCTCGGAGAAGTCATGTCAAACCGAGCAGCCACCACGTCGGAGCTCTCCAGCTTCCGACTCTCGCCCGCCTACTCGCTCTACCTGGCCCTCCGATCCTTCCACACCCACAACAAACCCTACTCGGTGCAGTTCTTCTCCAGGATCGAGTCCAACTTCAAGCAGATTGCTCAGGAGAGCTCTTCAAAGGAAGATTTGATCTTCTGGCTGGCTAACGCGTCAGAGTTCAATCACCTCGTCGAGAGGGACAGTGAGCTGAAGGCTTCGAGATACGGAAAGGTGTCAGTGGAGATTGAAAGGATCTTCCGGAGACTCGTCGCAGTGCTTCAAAGTGTCATTCGACCGGCCGCGCGTGCTCTTCTGGATATCCACCTCAACGATCACGACGCCACGGGAGAAGTTATCCATCTGTTGGACACCACTATGAGACAAGCCAGAATCTGTGGATTGAATGCGGCACTGACCATCCAACTCTGCGGTCACTTGCTTCATATGGTCAATGCGTTCGTGTTCAACAGCTTGGTCGCTGTCAACTTGCCGGTATATTTCAGAGTTTCGAAATCCTCACTAGTTTATGAATTACAGGCTGCTCCTCTGAACACTCGCCTCGGGAAGTGTCTTCAGTACCGCATCGAGTCAATCCATCGATTCTGCGAACGGATGGGAGTGGAACTTGCCGCTGAATGCCACCTCGACAGATCCCGACAAGCAGCCAACCTGCTCGCAGCTCAGAAGAACGACGTAGCCACCCTGGGATCTACTTGTTACAAGCTGAACTCGCTCCAAGTCGTCCATATCCTTTCTGGATTCGAAGCCGAGGATGGAGAGATTCCATGTGACAACGATGTTATCGATAGGATATGTCGCCTCGCTGAGAAGCAAGCTGACGTGTTGACCATCGAGGATGGACAGAGACTCACATTGGAAGAGTCCGACGAGCTGAACCTTCCGTTCCTGATCCCGCAAGACGGATACTTCATCGAGCAGTTCAAGACAGTGCCTGAAGGACTTTGGCAGTACCTACAACAGCTTCAGCACAGAAGACTCTGTCACTCGGTCTCCATGACTCCTTCGCAACCTTCCCATCAACCACATCCATCCATGACGTCTTCTCTACACGCGATGCATCTCGGATCCGGAGAAGGTCTTCACAATCATCAACAGACCCACTATCAACACCATCAACAATCACAACAACCAATTGTTCGAAGTGTCTCGCAGACGACGTTGACGAGCATCCCGACGACTCAATTTGTAAGTTATCATTCAATGTGTTTAGTGCGGTATCTCACTGTGATGTTTACAGGGTGACAGCTTCGGAAGCAACGTCTCAGACACCATCACGAAAGTCACGTTGAGAAAGAACGGCGGTGGAATCGGATTGAGTATTGTGGCAGCTCAGGTTGGTTACACCTCAGCCTATATGGCTTCAATCTCTGTGTTGATCTGTGGATTAGCCCCCCCCCCACTCGGACCCGAATGTTACGTTGAAGCCTGACAAGCTTATAATTAGGTGCAACTACGCCCCCAACAGCTTCTCTCTAGATTAGTATTAGGTCACAAATTGCCAACAGTTTTCCATAAGTGGCCCATTTCCGGGCGGTCTCTATCTCTCTATCTCTTCCCCTCCGTCCTCCTCACTATTTTGTTTTTCTTCTGAACAAGGAGAAAGAGGATTTCTAGATTGTATCTATCTTGCCTGTGGGTTTCGTTTCACCACGAACAGACTAGGAGAAACACAACAAACTGGTATTCTTTTCCAGTCTCTTTTGACACTTCTAGAAGTCTGACACCTCACAATTATGGTTATCATTGCAGTTTATCAGGTGCCTATCAGTTTTATCACCCTATCACTCTTTCTTGTTGTCGTCTAATCGTTTTCAGTTCTTACAGGGACAAGGAGAGCGTAAGATGGGAATCTACGTGAAGAAGGTCGTCGAAGGAACCCCGGCAGCTCTCGATGGACGTCTCGAGACTGGTGATCAGTTGATGAGTGTCAACGGACATTCTCTGATTGGAATCTCTCAGGAAGAGTGAGTTCGCATCTCCTTTTAAATAGCAAATGTTTATCTTCTTGTTTCAGTGCCGCCCGTCTCATGACTCAGAGCGCAAACGAAGTGCACTTTGAAGTTCGAAAACGAGCCGCCCACCGGAACGGTCTAAACCATTGGCTCCTCCAGCAGACTCCAACTTCCTCAACAACAAATGGACACTTCGTTCCGCCGTCTCCATCGACTGCGTCACAACATCATCCACCGAGCTACAACAACGTGAGCAGGAACTCGTCGTACGATGCTCCGCCGAGCTACAATCAGAGGTACAACCAGCAGCAGACGGCTCAAGGACAAGTGCAATCGGGAAGAAACAGTGCCTTCGTGGCTCCGATCCCGAGTTCTTCTGCTCATCTGCAACAACACTACGCCCACCACAACATGCACCACACGATGAATCAGACGGTGGATCCAAACGCCAACAAGCACTATCGAAGCTCGTCGGCCAGCGATCTGCAGCAAGACCCGAATGCCTCGTTCTCGCAATCTTCAATGACTGGAAGTGCCCGCAGCTCCATCTTCGACAAGTTGCCCTCTCACTACCGACACTCGACACGACCGACAGTCATTCAGCCAGCTCGGCCCGGAGCTCAGAGTCCGTCGGCTCTCCGGAAAGCCGCTGCCTCCCCGGCAACTGTCTCAGTGTCCAATGGAAGCAACTTGTACCGCCCGACGTCCGCTTCGAATCTGTTCGCTCCGCCGAGAAGCTCTGGAGGATTAGTTGGATATTCGAGCAACGCCGCCAAGGAGTCAATGCAGGATATTCATAGAGCAGTGAGTTTTTGTATTTTCTGAGAGTGTGACAAGGTGTGATTCTTGCTGTGACTCTAAATTTTCCTCCTGGATAACTTCTTTTAACCCCGGTTTGTTCAGATCAACGACCTCGAACTCAACTCTCCGCTTGCTCGCTCCACACCAAACGAGGAGGATAGCAGCTACCGTGTCCCGCCGACTGTCTCCAACTATGCTCCACTGCATTCTATCCGACCTGCAAGCATGTATGGATATCACGGAAGCCCCGTTGTCTCTTCCCCTCCGTCTTCATCCACTGCCACCGGAACAACAGTAATCCCGATGGGAATCAATGGACGGCATCAGAATGCGAGTGTTTCCTCTTCTTCTAACACCTCACCCCGAGTGAATGTGACGATTGGTGGTGTGCAGGGATCCAGGTCTCACAACAGTCTCAACACTTCTGCTTCCCAGGAACCAGCAGTGGTTCGACCGGTTGATCTGAACATGTCAAAGGCCACTCCAGTTGCAATCAAGGGAGCCGTGCCCACAGCAATCACTCAAGCTCTTCAACTTCAGCAGAATGGTGGAGGAGTACTCCGACAAGTTCGGCCGACATCTGGACTTCGGGAACGTCTCCAAGATGCCGATGTGCGGAATCTCGAGAAGACGAACACGGCATTGATGAGCTACGAAGCCGTGAATGATGAGTTGGATCGACTGGACAACAAGGGAAACATGATGACCGAGGAGGATCAGAGACGCTACAGAGAGCTGCTGAATGTGGCCGCAGAGCAGAGTCGTGCCAGGAAGATGCTCTCGGAAGTTCGATCGCCACCCACGCAACAACAACAACATGAACGTGACATTCCAATTCGGATACAAAAGGATTCGCATCAGAGGATGGAGACGATGATCGATGACGTGCCGCACTCCAGCTCGAGCGTCGAGAACGTGTCGCCAGTGAGTCCTCCGGAGAGCAGGAAAGTCCAGTTCATCGACGAAGTTGTTCAGTATCAGATGCCATCAAGTGCGACGACTACGTTCTTTGACGCAGAAGTTCCAGTGCTAGACTCACCAGGGGTATGTTTTCATTGATTTCTTTCATTCACCTCATCCATTATGTTGTCCAGATTGTCGGAACCAACGAGATCTACCGTGATCCCCGTCAACGTCGTCTCAACGAGCTCCAAGACCGCAACAACCAGAACTCGAACGGAGCAGACGGCGCGAAACTCGGATTCCGTGACAAGCAGCGACTGTTTGCCCGACAACTCGGCGAAGAAGGCACTCCGCGACAACGAATGGACGTCAGCAGTGCACAAAGACAGATCGAAACCGATCTCACCGCTCCAGCCCAGAAGCCATAATTCTCAGAAATTCAAAAGTTCTAAATATCTATCTGACCCCATCCACTTACTCTTTCAAACTGCAATTCAATAACTGAATCAAAACAAAACAAATGCTCTCTAGAAATGTTAATTTCCAAATTACTAATCTCTCCTGAATAAGTGTACACTCTGCTTCCCTCCCCGCCTCCTCCCAACTTCTCGCTCACTAATCGGTTACTATGTATTCTTTCGTTTCTCTATTGTCTTCCTATCATTTTATCATCCAATATTTCTTATAACTCGTGTCCCATCCCTCATATTTCCCTTCATTCTGCCACCGCCTGGACCTAAATTGTTGCTATTTTTGAAAGATTTGCAAATATATATAATTACAAAATACTCGAGAGGTAACTGACATGAACAAACTTACGAACACGTGAACTCTTTGGCAGTTTGTTTTGCCAGTCAATAACACGTTGATTCTAATCATTCTCATCTTCAAATCAAACTACTAGAAAAACTCGAGGGACTCTCAAGAAATGGCACAATTGTTGGAAGGACCAAAATCATCCGAGAGCAGTGGCAAATCGGACAGAAACATACGGACTCTGAAGGAAGTCGCGAATGTCAAGATGACCTGCACCTCGCCTGGAAGGGAACTCGTCGTCTACCCAAAGTACCCGAGTGTTTCATTGAAAAACCCGCATTTCCTTCGTTTAGATGGCTTCTTTTCGAATCTCAAAACCTGTACAAAACACCGCAATTCGCCAAGTTCTTCGTCGAGAATCGCGAGTCATTCCCCGTGGCGTTCAACATCAAAGCCAGAGTATGCTGCACTCGAGAAAGACTAACTTGACGGGATGTTTCAGGAGAAGATCTTCCGTGCCGATTCGCCGTGCGGAATCCTTGCGGGAGGCGAGAAACGAGTCATCAAACTGTTCCTGACACCTTCCGAAGACTGGCCGTTGGCATCAGCGGAGTACGCGCAGAAGAGATTGAAAGTGGCCGTCGAGAGTTTGAGAGTGCCCGATGAGATCCAGCCGAAGAGTGTCAAGGTGGGAAGATTGATAACAGGAGGGAGAAAGACTTTGAATCCATGTTCAGGACGGCGCCCAAATGGGCAGACACATCTGGAAGCGTTCGTACAACGAGTGGCCGTTGGAGCGTCTCTACACCAAAGTGCACATCGCGCTGACTCTCCCCCAGGCACCTCCGTCGACAGTCCACACAAGATTCAGAATTTGAACCCGGAACCGCATAGAAACAAGAGTATCAATCAATAAACCTTTATTTGGTTTTCTAACATCTAACAGGAAATCAAAAACAGAAAAATGACTAGTTGATGTCTCTCAAGAAGTTGTGTGCTTTGTCATGATATTTCGGCAAGGTGATATGTGAAAAACGATGGGGTTTGGGAATCGGATGGTCGTCGTCATCCGATTCATGGGATTCTGAGTCTGAATCAGGAGTGACGTATGGGTCTCGGGATTCTGATGATAAGGAGGAAGAGGGGAAGCTATCGTCATCAGAAGAAAACGAGGTGGATGGACGAGACTGCCCCTTATCTGCTTCCTTGAGCCTTCTCTCAATGATCTTCTTGTACTGCTCACTTTCATTCTCATCCCCATCTTCCCTTATCAAAAGAGATTTCCCGTATCTGATTTGATGGAACGTGTCGAGTGCCTCATCACAGGAATCCGCAGACTGCTCCAGACAAACTTGACGTGCTCGGAGAAACGCCTGTCGTGATTCTGGAGTCATATCAGATCGACGGACTTCTGGCTTCTTCTGATGCTTCTTAGGGTTATCGACGAGGCTTACTGCGTCGTGCGATTCACCATTGATCTAAAAGAAGATTGATTATAAAACATATGCAGGAAGGATTACCATACCTGTAAATTCATTGGTCTTCCAGTCAGCGAGAACGGCATTTGAATTCCCGCCAACGTCTTTCTCTTCGTGTCAACTTTCATTGCAGAAGACATCAAATCAGAAGCCACCTTGATTGGATCTAACTGAAACATACACGTTGAGTCACACCTTCAATGTTCTCTTACCGCCTCAAAATTGGGAATCTTAAAACTGGTCTCAATATCCTGATCAGTGTCACTGAAATGATAGACTCCACGCGGTTGCTCACTGCCTTCAGAACTGTCTTCTTCTGGATGCGCCAAACCAAATGTTGTGAGAAGAAATCCGAGGAGAAGAGCTATTGGTGCAGTTCTTCGGAACATTTAACGTATCGCATACTGTTTCTGTCTCGTTGGGATGACGTGGCACGGTGGCCAGAGGTACGGTAGGTGAGGAGGTCTTCGATGATTCTTGGGTTCCTGGGAGATGGAGAGATTGAAGGAACAAAGATCAGTTCGGGTTAGAGATCAGTGAACTTTGATACGAAAGAGGATCACAACGGAAATGGTCAACTTAAAGGAAAAGTACTCAAAAAGCACAATACAAGATCAAAATGTAAGCTAATCCCTACAACAAGCCAACAAGACAATATTGAGAACAAAAAGAAACGATTCAGAAGTGGGCGGGGCCTAAAAGAGGCGGAGCTTCTCGGGATCAAATCACACATTCTGTACACACAAGCAAGACCATCTCCTCTGAGAAAGAGGACTACTGTAGATGCACCTTTAGAGGGGAAATTGTAGATTAGAGGAGAGTTGCTTGGCTATATTTAGATGATCCGGCAGTGATACGTCATTGGTCGATGAACGATCAGAGGCGCAAATCGACAGGATGTTCGAAACCGAAAACGGAGGGATTAGGAGTGGTGAGTGATAGGGTGACCTATTTAGTGATAATACCTGTTCTGGCCCTTGAAATTCATTCGTTTTATTTCTCTTTGAAACAAAAGCAATCAACAGAAGAGAAAAAGAGGAAGAGAGAATGCAGAGAAGCGGAGGAGGGAATCAAAATGCACCCAAATGGCTTTGATCTTTCGAGAATGTTGATGGTCATTGGAAGTGATTGAATGGGAAGGAGAAGGAGAAGAACAACATTGGTGAAGAAGGAGACACTTTGCAAGACTGTCGGTTTGTCAATCTGATCTTGATCCTTTCTCTCCTGTCCCTATCTCATTCTATCCCGTGACGAAACTGAACTGAATGTAAGCTTCATGCGAGATTATTCACGCCTCTTCAAGGAGAAAGTGATAAGGCAAACATCCGCAACACAAGAGACATGTTCAGGTGCATTTTGATCTGCTTTATTAACAATATTTGACAGAAGATTTCAAGGGTTTTCTAGAGCCCGCGAATCAAATCAGAATCCAATTCCCCTCTTCTAATTTCCTTCCCCCTCATCCACGTGTGCCTTATGCGGAGATCACTCGGTTCATTCTTTCGATCTTTTTTCCGTCGCATTCGATCAAAAGAAGAGGATTCCGAGAAGAATCGGTTATCAGGTTGAATAGGAGAAAGTGTTGATAAGTGGATAAACAAGAAGTCTCTGTTTCCAAAACGAAAACATGTCCGTTATGGTGAGGTGAGTGGGTCCAATTTTCATTGATTCCCATGATCTTTTGCGATTGAGAAAGGAGAAACATAATCTTCTTCATTTCAAACACAAAGTTATCAAGAACAAGATTTGATTAAACCAAAAAGGCATTCCACCCTTTGAACAGTTCCTAATCCAGATCAAAGTTCATTCGGGTATCGAGCCATGTGCTTAGCGGACACTTTGTCTCCTGAAAAACAGCTCAAAAACTAGACAAGGACGTTTGTTTTCAGCTCACTGATGCATTTCTCATAGTATCCGGTCCAAGTACCATCGGGCTTACATTGGTAAGACTTGTATGGTTGCTTGGCAACCTCGAAAACATGCCACTTCTTGCAAAGATGAATGATTCGTTCTCCTGGGTTGTAGAAATCCTTCTTTTCCTGATCGTTTGGGCGGGTTGTGTAGGTGAGATTGATCGGTGGGAATGGGCATTGGATGGTGGAAGGGTCATATGAAGTCGAAGTCATTGGAGTAGTGACTTCTGCTCCAGAACTCGAAGAAGACAAGGTGCTTGCTTTCTGAAATCATTCCCAACATCAATGCGTCTAACAAAACTACTTACACATCCTTCTGGATCCGCCGTAGTCTCCCTACGAGTCTGGTTTGTATTCGGATTTAGAATCAGTTGATTCAAGACTGTAGTACAGTTAGGATAAGAGATCAAGGATTCCGAGAGTATCTAAACCAGACTGTAATGCGGTCTTTTCAATTGTAACTCACGATTTCACCCGAAGCCATGACCTTTGTGGTTCCACGAGTTGGCCAATAGATCGTGGTGGTTGTGTATCCATTGTCGTCGGTTGCAAGGTAAGTGGAGGATGATTGGGAGGCAACCGTGGAGCGCTGAAAGACTCATTCAAAACATTTGGAACATCTTATTCCATTGCTTACACATGCATCATGCTCAATCGTCGTGTTTCTCAGAATAGTTCCATTTGTGTAAAACGCAAGTTGCACTGTCTTCTCGGTGCAGTTTGGGTATAATGTCACAGTGACGTTGCGGAACTAAACATTGCATTCTGATTCTCGGAACTATCTGAAACTTTCTAAAACTCACATAAACACCATTTGCATCTGTAGTACTTCGAGCCTTTGTTGTTGTTGTAGTTCTCGTTGATGGAGCAGCTGTGGGAGTGAAACCCAAGGAGGTTGATGACACGGTGTCAAGGATTGTTGTACGTGAAAGTGGAGTGATGGAGGATGTACCAAAGGTTGTAGATGATAAGGAATTGAGGACGGTAGTGATAATGGAAGACGCAAGGGTTGTGAGAACAGAAGAAGTAGGTGGGGAAACAGTTGTAGAGGTTTGCTGGGAACTCTGGGATGACTCAATAGCTTTTGAAGTACCAGGGGAACTAGTTGTTCCAGTTGTTCCCGATGTAGTTGGAAGAGGAGAAGATTTTGATTCTGATTCTAAGCTTCCCGATTTTGTCGGAGTACCAGTTGATCCAATAAGCCCGGTGGAACTAGTGGAAGATCCCGAGGTCCCTGTTGATCCGGCAGAGCTGGTTGGAGTTGGAGAAGACGACTGACTAGTGGTGGTTGTAGATTGAGAAGTTGAAGATGATTCTGAAGATCGTGATGTCACTACAGATCCAGAAAGCGTTGAAGATCGGGTAGAACTTCCTTGAGTTCCAGAAGACGAAGGGGAAACCGAAGATTGAATAGTAGAAGCGACCGAGCTAGATCCTGGTGTTCCAGATGGCGAGGATGATCCGGAGGAAGCAGCAGATAATGTTGGATCACTGTTCTTTGAACTCTCAGAGCTTCCTTGAGCAGTGGTTGCTGGTGTCGTCGTCGGGGAGATTGTCGGAGTTGAGCCGGAAGCCGAAGTCGGAGTCGGAGTTGTCATGACACTCGACATCGTAGAAAACAAGGAAGTCGTCGTGGAAGTGAGCAGAGAGAAAGCGGAAGACAGAGTGCTCGATTGATCTTGAGAATCTGAAACGAGTGATGATCATGAGAGAAGGCTAACTTTAGGTATAACTTACCAGTTGTGGTAGCAGAAGCCCCAGTAGTTTCAAGTGAATTTGAAGTTGATTGAGTGGAAGGAGGCAACGAAGTAGCTGTGGTTTTAGCAGTAGACATTTCCGCTGACGGTACAATTTCCGATTCAGAGGATGATGGTGAAGATTCAAGAGAGTTTGACGTTCCGGAAGATGTTTGAGTAGTTGCACTGGATTCAGAAGTCAAAGTAGTGCCCGAAGAGGTAGTCTTTGTTGATGTGTCAGTGGAACTTTCAACTGTTTCTGTGCTGCCAATTGACGAGAGCTCCGATGATCCAGAAGACGATTGAGCTTCAGTAGCATCTGATGACGACGCAGTGATTTCTAAAGAATTCGAGGTGGTTGGTGACACAGATGATTGCAACGTTGAGGTGGATTCCGATGTCTGGGCTGTAATGGTGCCAGTTGAAGAGCCGTAAGTCGTTGTTTCAGGTGACGTGATCTCTGTCTCAGATCCTGTTGTTTCAGACGTTTCAGTAGTCTCAGGAGAAGTTCCATCAGAAGTTGTTTCCAGGTTTACAGGCAACTGGCTGCTTTCAGTTGTACCCAAAGATGTTGATGTTTCTCCCGCAGTCGACGTGGAATCTTCGGTAGTACTGGAGCCATCTGATGATTCAAGTGATCCTGAAGTTGTAGTCTCCGAAGACTCCGTTGTTTCCGAGGTTCCACTTGTTGATGGAGTTGCCAAGGAACTGGTAGTCTCTAACGAGGTCGAGGTCTCAGAAGTTGCCACAGAAGTTGTTGAGTCAGTGGATCCAGGAGTAGTTGTGTCGAAGGGTGTAGCAGTAGAATCCGTCGAACTATCAGTTGACGCATCAGTAGTTTCCGTGGTTGATTCTTCAGTGAATCCACTAGTCTCCATTCCAGAAGTAGTTGTGTCTTGAGAAGTAGTCGACTCCGATGTCTCTTCAGTGCTCGTTTCTCCTGAAGACTGTGTTTCTGTGGTACCAACTGTTGACGTCTCCTCTAAAGCGGTTGAAGTGGTTTCTAGGGACGACCCACTACTTTCTGACGTCGTTGTACCTGTCAAGGAGGATGGTGACGTTTCGAGAGTCGTATCCGGATTTGGAACAGGAGAAGAAGATTCATCAGTAGACGTGGTGGTTTGAGTCGTTGTTTCCGCAGTACTGGTTTCTTCCTGGTTCTCGGTTGAAGTTGATCCCTCCGTCGATCCCGTGGTACTGGTTCCTTCCGTCGATCCTTCCGTGCTTGTCTGAGTGGTTGATGGCGATGTCGTCTCTGTAGTCGTCTCCGTCGTCGTTTCCGCAGTCGTCGTATCCGTTGTTGTGGTCCATGGGCTAGTTGTGGTAGAATCCATTGTTGTCGTGAGCGTGGTGGTCTCTTCAGTTGTTAGCGTCGTCAATTCAGGTGTAGTGGAATCTGTATTGGTAGATGTTACTCCAGAAGTTGATTCCAGCTGCGTAGTGGTAGTCGATCCTTCCGTTGCAGAAGATGTTGTCGTAGTCAGATTCTCGCATTCGATTCCGTACGATGAGAACAAATCGGACACTGCTCTGTATCTGAATTCAGCAGGAAGAACTCTCCAATCCAGCGATCCAAATCTTTCCGAACTGTCCAAGGCGTTCACTACTTCCTCTTTGCAGCAACCCCCGTTATAAACAATCGACATATCGCCATACGTGTAAGTCTGATTTCCATCAGCCAGCCATGAACAATCAAATGGGAGGACAAACGTAGCATATTTGAGTAGAAAAAGAGCAGCTAGAAGCGAGCGCATTTTTGAAAGCAAGAGTTAAATTGAAGAAAATGAGAAGAAATGGCGAATATGGCTCTAAGCAACGACATTTATACTGCCCTCAAAACGCGCGCCTGCTCCAAGCAACGGTCCTTCCGAAATGCTTTATTGTCTTTTATTCCGATTCTACATAGAAACGGTCTAGTCTCTTGGACTGTTTCTAAATGGTTGCTACTGGAGACTAATCGAAAAGAAATAGGAAGCTTTATTCTTATTTTGTTCAATTGTTATAGCTGAAAACAAAAGTCTTATTTGAAAAGTTACACCATAAACTTACCAATAAACGGAATACAACTTCGACACATAACCTTTTCCTTCCACTTCAGTTGCGTTCACGATAGTATATCCAAAATCTCCCCAGAAGTACTGATAACCAAACGGGTACTTAGTAATAACCCAGTTACCATCCTGACATTCAACACCAAACTCCGAGATGAAGTCCACAACAACTGGCTCTCCGACATATGGAGGGAGTTTGAAGAACTGGAAAGTTACAAGAAAATCACGTTTGAACTGAACTAATTACCACACCAATCTCGTAATCGTTACGTGCAGGCGGAGGAATGTTTGTCATGTTCCAACGAGAATACACATAGTTGTTGATACTGTCTTTGCACAGAACTTGGATGTTGCACGGGTTGTCCGCCGAATAAGTGACATTCACAGAGTGAACTATAGCTAGGTTTTTTGCTGATGTAATCTCCCGATTCACTCACAGATGTCAAGTTGTTCGAAATCCGGGCAGTTACAATTATCACAAGTTTTTGAAGCAGAGAAATGAGCCAACCCAATGATGAGCAGGCATGTAAGCAGTTTCATTATTTTGTCTGTGTCAAACTTCGGAACAGAGTCCAATGGTTTGATTTAGGAATTTGAATAATGAATTGATAAGCATAACATGAATTATGCTAATGAAGCAAAAAAACGTATTCGCATTGAAACAGCCAAAATGAACTTTTGAAGCAAGAGAGATGATTTCATTTTATGAGGAGTTATTTATCGTGAAACAGTAATAGGTTTATGATTGGGATGGAAAAGTGCAACTACTGAGCAGTGGTTCACTTTTTACTTGTTATGACTGGAAATTCTCGTGACTGGAAATGAAAATTTTGTATTAAAAAACCAACAGCTTCCAAAACTGACCAATAAACGGAATACAACTTCGACACATAACCCTTTCCTTCCACTTCAGTTGCGTTCACGATAGTATATCCAAAAACTCCCCAAAAGTACTGATAACCAAACGGGTATTTAGTAACAACCCAGTATCCATCTTGACATTCAACACCAAACTCTGAGATGAAGTCCACAACAACTGGCTCTCCGACAATTGGAGGCATTGTGAAAAACTGGGAATTTACAAGTGAACCACGTTTAAACTGAACTGATTACCAAACCAATCTCGTAATCGTTACGTGTAGGCGGAGGAATGTTTGACATGTTCCAACGAGAATACAAATAGTTGTTCATGTTGTCTTTGCACAAAACTTGGATGTTGCACGGGTTGTCCGCCGAATAAGTGACATTCACAGTGTTAACTGTAATTTGGCCTTGCTAATGTAATCACAATTCACTCACAAATGTCAAGTTGTTCAAAATCCGGACAGTTACAATTATCACAAGTTTTTGAAGCAGAGAAATGAGCCAACCCAATGATGAACAGGAATGTAAACAGTTTCATGATTCAATCTGTCAAACTTCGGGACTGAATCTAATGGTTTGCTTCAGGAATATGAATAATGAATTGATAAGAATAAATTATAATAATGAAGCAGAAAAACGTTTTCCTATTGAAACAGCCAAAGTGGCTGGAGCCCGGAGGAATCTTGGAACAAGAAAGATATTTTCATTTTGTAAAGAGCCTTGTTATCATAAAACACATTGAAAAATACACACTCAAACACCCAAAAACTGTAACCATATTATATAAATGTGAAGCATTGAATTTCAAGAGCCGCTGAAAGTTGGTTAAGAAACGAGCAGAAAAAAACGAATTACCAAGTGAAGTAGACCAGTTTCGACACATAACCCTTTCCCTCTGTCTCATTTGCACCCACATTCCCTAGCCCGAATGGTTTGTAATAGTAAGTGTACCCTGTCGGATACTTTGTGATAACCCAAGTGTCATCTCGACATTCAATTCCCCAAGTTGAAACCAAATCCAAAACAGTACCAGTTCGGTTATTCCATTCTACAACTGTTTGGAAAATCTGAAAACTAACTCATTCTCCCTGTTTCTGACCATGATGCCCACCAAATAGTCATCATCAAAGTCACGATCTGGTCTCGGAATGTTGGTTGCATTCCACGTGGTTCCCAACCGAGCATTTGGGGCCATTGCACACATCACGGCAACATGACAGTTGTCTTTGCCTTCAAAGTAGGTCACGTTGTATCGAGGTGCTAAAATGTTTCCTGCTTGTGAAGGAGCAACATACAAACAAACTTTTGTCAAATGTTTTGATATTTGGACAATTGCATTCGTCGCAATTGTTAGCTGATGACAGAGAAACAAGAAAAGATGTTAATATAAAGAAAACAAAGATTTTCATGACACTCTCCAGTCAGAATTAGCTTCTAACTTTGAGAATTCACACTAATTCAGAGGAAAATGGGCAGCGAACAATGAAAAACTGATAATTCTATGCAAATTTATGAAAAAAACGAACAATTATTATTGGGAAATTCAAACGTCCAAGAGCTTGCGGAGTGGTGGACCGATATGTTCGGAAGCGACGCAAGTGAGATTCTGAAGGTTTGAATGTAAGGGGAAAGCGTCAAGTTCTTGGTACCCCAGAAAGACACACACGTGAACTCGATGTCGAGGTTCACTTGTCTTTCTGATAATCGTTTCTTTCTCCTTTTGTTTCTCACTATAACCAATGCAAATCCGCGACTTCAAACACTCAGTAGGAGAATGTTTCGTGTTCAAAATCGATGATCAATTATGTTTTCAGGAAACCAAAATCAAGAAAATGATTAGGGGCCTTCCTAAAGCAACAAAACAAAATCAAGCGTTGTCCTGTGTTTTGCAGAAGGTTAGTTGGAATTGCATTAAAACGATTCCCCTTTTTGATTTCTTGTCTTTTTCGAAGCTTTCTGATGGGAAAACCTGTTATCTCTTTCAGTACAGGCCGCAATTCTATGACAATGAGAACTGTACGCGAACATTGGCTAAGATGCGTCTTTCTACTGATCCGAGTGTGCTGGCGTTGTGCGATGAGATGGACAAAAAGTTGGAGATTTATCAGAAGGTTTATGAGAGTATGCCCAACCCACCACCGTTCACATCCAACTGCATCGCTTACTGGAAACATGAGCTCATGATCCCGAATAGTCAATTCCGTAAGAGAGAGACATGGAATAACTTTTTTTCAACTTGGTCGTTTTCAGAACTGCATCCAGACACCGTGTCTCGTGCACTATCTGGCGATACCACGACTTCTCGAGACACTCTTCGGATTATGACGGACAGAATCCAAGAAGCATTCAAACTGACCGAGTTCACGGAGGAGGACATCCCCAGATTCTGTACTGGTCACGGCGGTCAACGTGTTCCGATCGTCGAGAAGAATGCAGAAATTACACTGACTGAAATAGATGGGTGCTGTTATGTGGTTGACAGCAATATTACGAAGCTATTCAAGTACGATCGGGTGTTCCAAGTTAATGGAGGACAAACGAAAACCCGTAGAGAAGTACTCGCCGCCCTGAATCAAGTAAAAAAGGGTGATGAAACGATCTGGCTTTCGGTTGACCGGCCGCAGAGCAGCAATGCAAAAGTGCTCATGAAGAAATTGTTTTCCCAGAACTCGCAGAGATCCCCGGATAACGTGACAACGGAAGTGAACAGAACAAGTCCACGTGGAAAGAAGTAATAGGTGTCGTATCAAATTCCACCTACAACTCCAATACTTCTTGTCAACTATTCGTTTGTAAGGATTTCTAAATAAAGTTTCGATTCTACTTTTTTTGCGCATGCTGAAGTGTCTTTTCGATATCTTCCCGGGATTGTCTGAAAACTGCAACTATCCTTCTGTCCTCCAAATCTCCTTGTTCTTTTCATACGCTGTCTCCAGACACCGCTTGTTGTTCTTCAAAGATTTTCGTTTCCAGCCAACATCCCTTCGTTCCATTCATCCACTACTTCCCAACACGTCATAGTAATGGGTACACAAACATAGCCAAAAAACACGGTTTCTCTCGATAAAATTCATCGCGAGTGGAGGGCACAGAACACTGCTTGTTTTTTCCGGCAACGCAGAGGTGTGTCCAGGGCAGAATGGCCAGAGACTCGGGTATGGTAGTCCATGGCAGAGGAGGGCAGCTGGAGGCCAACGTCAGAGAGAAGGAGAGCGACTGAGCAGACAACACACAGATAACTTGAGCTATTGTAGGATGACTGTGAACTGATAGCTGGGGAATTTAAACTTTTGAGTATTGGAGCAATGAAGAGGTTAGAGGGATTCTTTAGTTTTCACAGCCTAGATTGTACAATTCAGCAAATACACAAAGTTTGGAACGATTGGAAGCAGGGCTTCTCCTCTTTCCTCTCTTTCTCAGCGATTTGAGAGATCAGTGTGACTGAAGAACAGCTTGGATACCAGACAGGCAAAGTACAGGAGCCGTAGTCAAACTCCCCTCAGAATCACATCTATTCAGACACAACGGCAAACTACACCAAAAACAGCCAGCTGTAATGGAGCTGGCTGTTTTTTTTCTGCTGATTATCACACCCCGTTTTCCGTTGAGAAAATTGCACAGTTTTCCAGGAGAATGATCAATTCGGTTTTTTTGTAAAGTGTGATCGGTAATCATTGATAGGTTTATAGTTGCGATGGGAAGGTGCAACTACCGGCTGGATCCGGCATTCACTTTTTAAAGATTTGAAACGTTGTTGATATGTCGCTCATAGGGGCAGAGGTGCTTATTCAGAGCGAAATCTCTGAAAATGTTTGGAGTGGTGCAGCAAAATCTTCGGAAGCGACGCAAGTGAGATTCTGAAAGGAAGAATATAAGGAGGAGCTCTTAACCTATCTGTGAACTCACAAACTTATCAAAAACCTCTCCTTCCACACAATATTTGATAAGCCAATAACGAGCGCAACATACGAAATATGCAGTGGGATCATATGGAACTCCAATTGTCAATCCATCATAGAGACATGTTCCGTTTGGTGGATCGGGTTCATCTGATGATAACCTAGATTGGAATGAATGAAAGAGAACATGAAACTCACTGATCGGCGCTGAATTCACTTGAAAAGCAAATGCAACGCATAGAAGAAACAGAGCTGTCGGGAGAATCATGTTTGTCAAAATTGCAAGTTGGAGCTCTCATTTTATAGAAATTGGTTCAAGACGTCTTTCAGCTTTGTTGAGAACGTTTGAATTGGGAATTGTCTCAAAACCAATTACATGAGTAATAGAGGAACGGTCTTCTGAAGTTCTTAATGGTTTTGTCACCCATCATACAGAAAGGAGGCTGGATGGGACACATAAGGAAAGTTCAAATGTTTCTGTTTTCCTTTCATTTTTGGAGTGTTCAGTTGTTTGTTGTTTGATTATCAATAGATCAACGTTTCCAAACACCCGCAACAGTTCATGCAGCCTCTTTCTCTTTCCAAGGGACTTTCCGCTAGTGCCGACCCATTTCGTTAACTAGAGTTTAGTTTTTTGCTTTTCTGGAACGCTTTGAATAGATGAATGACTTGAATTATTCATTAGGCAACTCGCAAACAGTGATATGCAATTTAAATTAACATTCCTCAACATCAAAACATCACTGATCAGTGTACTAACAAACTCCAGTGTAGTAGTCGCATCCCAGAATCGACTGCTTCCATTGAGTACCCGGACCGCAGTCTCGAAGCATCCAGGAACCTGGAAAATGAGTTAGAACATAGACAGAAAGCTAACACTTACTATGCACACATTGAAAATATGTCAGACAATCCAGTGGATTCGGTCGGAACCCATCGGGACCCGCCGATTCTTGACAAGTTCCTTCGATGAATGGTCTTGCAGATGTGGCTTTGGTTGCGGGAGAAGTCAGCAGTGATAGACAAACTTTCAGATCTCGATCGAAAGTTTTCCCAGCTGGACACGTTCTCTGTACCCATCCAAACCCAGTACAGTACCAGTAAACATTGCTCGGGCCATTGTCAACTGGCTCCATTTGTCCGGGATCACATGCGTATTGGGGAGTTGGTGTAGTTGTGGGAGATTGCTGGCATTGCTTGGTGTTTGGGTTGAAGAGGAATCCATCTTTGCAGTACTTTGTGACATAGTGAGTTCCATCGACACACTCATCCCAGGATGCAGGGTCTATCGGGTTAGGGAGCTTGGTGCCAGGGATGCAGAACTGGGAGGTTGTTGGAGAGGGTCTAGTGGGAGTGGTAGAGTTGTCAGGGCAAGAAGTGTCTGTGTAACTGTTTCCTGTCATGGGGTCTGTGAGAAGTTGGTGAACACCATCCGAAGAGCCCCAGGGGTAGAGAGATTTGCAGGTTAGGTTCTGAAGTTACATATGTACTTGTTTGAAAGAGTCTGTGATTTTAGATTGGGGAACTCACATATTTATCGAAAACCAGTCCCGGAGCACAATGTCTTAGGAGCCAGTGACTAGAGCAACATACAAAGTAAGCAGTGTAATCTGCAGAGTCCCACATTGTCAAGCCATCATACAAACATGTTCCGTTTGGAGGCCCGGGGTCGTCTAACGAAACGGAAAGTTTGTATCAAGGACCAACACAAATCAACTTACTTATTGGCGCCGAGACAACCTGTGAAACAGAAAGCAAGCAAAACGCTAACGCAGTTACCAGGAAACCCATATTCAATGAAGGGAATGAAACAAGCCCATTGTGGTTTTCGCATTTTCGATTTATAACACAATGCTCTTATCGGAAATTCCGGGGTGCGCCGCGCCAGTTTCGTGAGTAATCTTGTGAGTCATAATGACAGGATGCAGGTGATTGGCAGGTCGGGAGAGAACGCGTTGAAGTGAGTGGAAAGGAAGAACAGAAATTGGTTTATTAGCATAATTGGTTTCAACAAGAATGATCGAAGGAAAAACATTGGAAACACAAAAAAAACCAAACCCAAAACACCCTAATATCCTGGAGGAGTTCTTGGTGGTGGGCAATGATCGCAAGAGCCTTTCTCTCCCGCGGATCCCTCGGATCCCGGTTCTCCAGGTTGACCTGGTTTTCCATAAGGTCCCGGATTTCCTTGGTCTCCTGGAGATCCTTTCTCTCCACCTGCTCCATCCTTTCCACGTGGTCCTGGTGGTCCGGCTGGTCCCGATGCTCCCATTTCTCCTTGACGACCTGGGGGACCTGGTGGGGCTTCTCCGGCAAGAGTCTTTCCTTTCTCTCCACCCTCTCCTGGACGTCCGGGGTATCCTGGTGGTCCTGGGGGCCCGGCTCTATAACAAACACATGTAAAAGATTCATAATTGTTATAACTCACGGTCCTGGTCCTCCCTTTGCTCCAGCTTTTCCTGGTGTTCCTGGCTCTCCACTCTCTCCTGGATACCCTCTTGCTCCCTTATCTCCAGGTGGTCCAGTTGGTCCTGGTGGTCCAGGTGGGCAAGAACGAACACACGCTTCCACAGCATCAGATGGTCCTTCTTGGTATCCTGCATCTCCTGCTCCCGCTCCATCTGCTCCGTTCTTTCCTGGCTCTCCAGGCGCTCCATCCTTTCCATCTGAACCATCAGCTCCATTGTCTCCTGGTGGCCCTGGAGGTCCCCGACGACATTCTGCGGCAGGTGGGGTTCCTCCTCCAGCTGCTCCGGCTTCAGCGTATTGTTGACGACGGTTTCTGGAGGATCTGTCGGGGATGTACTGGCCGAATAGCCAGGTTCCTTTGACTTCTCGACGGGTTCGTGCGATGAGTTCCTCGTCGCGACCACGGGTTCGTGCCATTTCCATCGTTTCTGTCCAGAGATCACGGTTGCGGGCCTGGAAGTTAGTTCGTTGCTTTTACAGTAATCTTACAGGCATTTCGAAGATTACCGGTGAATACAGTATCCCCAGAATCTCTTCCGTACCTGACAAAAGTGTGCATCATTCAAAAGATTCGAATGAATTCTCTGAATCGCCTGATACGCAATAGGCGTCAAAATCACAATGGCCAGAATGCACGAGGTGGAGAGAGCGACAGCAGAGAATGCATTGCGACGGAACTTGCACACGTCCACGTCTTCTTCGTCGATCAACGTCTTCATGTTCAAGAAAGAATTCACAAAGACGAATGGGATGAAAACGGAAAACTGTCAAATCGGACAACGCGTCTCGATGGTTTTATACTGCGGGGTACCAGTTCGGAGAGATTTGAATCAATCTGAGAAACAAGGAATGTCTGCGAAGCGAAAGTGTCGAAGGGCTCAGTTCGGAGACGCGTTTATCGCCTAATTACATCTGGTCAATTCCGCGTTTCTCGGATGAGAATACCAAACTGACTGGTCACTGCGCATTAGGCTGCAAATTCTGCTTTTTTATGGGATTGTTATGAAAGTGGGGATGATGAGGATTTATTGGTTTGTTTTTAGATTCTCACATTTATAATTACGAGAGGATTGTGAGAAGTCAGAAGATCTCAAAACGTGAGTTCCCCTTTCAACAAAAGTAAATTATCAGTAACATTTCAGTATCGAGCGAATAGAATATGGATCAACAAGTATCAAAGAGGGAGATAACAAGGAGAACAAGGTTATTCAGAAGTCTCTTTGCTTTTTCTTGGCTTCAGAGCGAAGATCTTGACTGGGTAGAGCTCCTTGGGGAATCCGGTTTGGATCTGTTTCGAGACGACGTCCAGTTGAGAGTTCTCGAAGGCTTCGGCGAGTTCGGCCTGGAAGAATGCGAAGTTTGAAAATGCTCTTTTTCAAAAACCTAAGCTTACATCCGTCCTGGTCCAACTGTGATCATCATCATCGAAGAGCCGTCCGCTCTTGTTCGTGACGTTGTCCTTGAGAACAATGCATCCGCCCGGTTTCAGTCCTTTCTGAAATTCCAAATTCAAATCATTCCAATCTCAACATCGAAACTAATCAACCCACCTCGCATCTCTTGAAAAACGCGACGAGATCCTCATCGACCAAATGTCCAGAAACCCATTGAATCCAGATGAGATCATAGCGTCCCTCTGGCGGTGCGAACGTCTGCAGTCCCTCGATGAACTTCTCTCCGATTCCCGAGTTTGTGCCGATGTACTGTTCGCTGCTCACTATGAGTTCCTCGACGAGATCCACCATGTCGACGGTTTTGAAGAGCGGCATGAGAAGGTGTTTCGTGACTCGACCGATGCCGGCTCCGCAGTCCAGGGCGTAGGTGTTGGATGGGAAGAACTTCTGGAAATTTGAAGGTTAGAAGGTCCCAGTTGTTCTCATTTGATCTTCTCATTCTTTTTTTACATTTGCAAGATAAATTTTGCACGTTTCTGCATGAAATATACACCTCATTGAGTCTGTCTGCCATCTCCAACAGACCAAAACCCTCCGAAACTTTCAAAAAACGTCCCATTACGCATCCATCACTTCTTCCCCTGTCTTCCGGAGTTCCCCGGAAGCAAAATTCTCTTTCAAGCTTTCAGAAAAGTCGCCAATCTTCTCTCTATCCCGTGTCAGAATTCGTCACCATTGGCTTGTGCAAACATGGCGAAACGGGCAAAACAATGGGAATATTGGCGTGGCGGAATCAATGAGATTTCTCATTTTGAGGGGATGGGTTGGAGAGGAAAACTTTTGGCTTCCTGGATGTTGTGGTAAATATATTGGAGAAGAGGAGCAGGATTTTTAATTTCAAGAGTTTCATCATCACGTTTCCCAACTTTTACAGCCAATTTTGAACAAGGAAAATCAAAGTCACTCAAAGTTTTCGAAACCTGGTTTGATCCAAAAATAGTTAAAATTTGAAGGCACACTTTCTGTGATCTTTCAAACCGTTCAGGCAGAAGTATCAATGAGAATGACCTCATTACGCTTTCAGAATCACACGATTCAAAGTTTAGAGATGTTCCGATGAGCCAAAAATAATGTGTCACATGTGAACATCGGGTTCGCAGTTCGTTTTGAGTCTAGGCGTGGGTTTCGGAACGTTGCGTTCTGAAATTCTGAATCCCCTCAATGGATTCCAATCATATCCCAGCAAAATCCAATCCCCTTCTTATCTGTTTGTCACCCTCCGCCTAATCATCATCTCCTTTATCCCCCGTTCCCATAAAAATGTGAAAGGTGGGTGTAGAGAAAGGGATCATTTGTGTGTCTGGGGTGAACGAGTAACAAAAGAAACCGAGCCGAGCGGGCAGCAGGAAACCGGAAAAACACGACAATTTCATGTACACACCGGGACAAGAAATGGAAGAGAAAAGGACGCGGACTTTGCTGGTTCTTGTTCTAAGGTGTCCGGGACCTTTCCGGAAGGAAGTGAGAGGACCGAAGTTTGAGAAAGACTCACCTGTTTCCTCAAACTCTCGATAAACCGCTTCGAAACTGCGATATCGGGTTCGTGGAGCACTTCGAATCCGCCGAGCATTCCGTTGACATCCTGACTCGCACGACTCCAGTACTCTTCTGCCTGCAAAACATTGAGTTTTTATGGGAATGGGGGATTGAAGGATAATCCTGATGAGGTCGAATTTCACGCACTGACCTTCTCGTACACATCCTCGCCGTTGTGCAGTCTTGAGCTCATGGTTGCGACGGAGCCGAAGCGGATTTTGGAGAAGGAACGGAGCAGGGAATGGGCAATTTTGAGGTGCTGAAAGAATTGGGATACGGTTAAGGGGAACGGTAACGAGAAGAAGACAGGAAAGAGAACGAACGATATTAGATACAGACATGATTCACCAAAGCCACCCACAACATTCTAGAAACTTTTAGAAGAGTTCAACGACGACAAAGCGTAGTTTTGAAAAAAAGTAACCGCCTAAATGTAATAGAATATTCAGGTGTGACAAATGTCGCGGAAGGCAAAGTTATGAATTCAATGTTTGCACAAAGAGTTCATCTGTGAGTCAGATGAACACAGACAATCAGAAATTTCAAAAACTGATTCTCAAGATCTCGTACAAAAGTTCGTTAATCAATAAAAAAGTGCTCCCCTGATAAGCGCCATTCGACCTGAACTTATCATCATTTCCCCTTTCCCGATTCCAATAATTTCGAAACTTCCGTGATTCTATGACCGCAACCCAACACCTGGTGGTGTCCTCCTAAAACATAAAAACGCCTCCTCCTCTCCTCGTTTTCGAAAATTTCTCCAACTGATAACACTTGATAACACCATTTCCTTCACTTCTCTTTCTCACTTTGGCGCATCGATGCTCTCAGCAGCACAACGCACTGATGACGTCAGGCTGGTTTTGTCATTTTTGATTATCCTCATCATTCATCGGACCTTTCCTTTCCTTTTCCCGAGGTCAAGAAACGTTTCTCTATTTATTTTCGTATCTTTCTTATAAACCTCGTGACTTCTTCTTCTTCCCCGTCATATTCGTCATTACGATGAGCCCATCTGGCTCCGCCTCTTTCGTAAAGTGGGCGGAGCACCCGGGCTCCCCGTGAGCTTTTCATTCTAGCCGTCAGTTCACCCAGCCGACGCCACCCATTTTCTTCGGGAAATCTTGAATTCCGAAGAGAGATTAACCTTATCTGGTACTCTTTGTATTCCAGTAAGCCACACAGCAACCATGAAACTTCTGATTCTGCTCGGATGCGTCGCCGCAGTCGCCGTTTTCGGTGAGTTTCGGGGAAATGATGATAATGATAATGGTATCGATTGCTTCTGGTAGTGATAACTATCTAGAATCATCACGCATAACATCGATACAAACCTCAAAACTTTGAGACATTCAAAAACTAACGAAACATGTCCTAAATTAGTATTCTAGTGTGTTCAACCATAAGTAGATGACAGATAGAAGAGCACTAATCTTATTGTCGACGCAATTCGCCGAAAGTTCCCAACGACTGAGTCAGACTGACAAAAAATGAATAGCGCAATGTTCAGGACATCTAGACCTCTTTTAGATGCTGAATCTCATCAAAGACCTTTGAAACATTGACATCCTTCCTTCTAATCGAAATTCCCAACCTTTCGTTTTTCCTGCGTCAGTCTAGCGCCATTGAAGCGCAAAGATCTGGATGATTGCGTGTGCTCACAGAGCACTCACTGATCACTTAGTGCTCCTCGCCGCACCTCCCACACGCCACGGACCCACTAGTCCTTGACTAATGGGATTAGAATTTTTGACCGGAAAGAAGGGGGAGGGGTGAAACATTTGGGAGTGAGTGACTTTGATCAGTCTGTTTTCGGATTATAGTGATAAGGATCATCGATGACAAGTTGTAACAGATGAATCAGAGTTGTTTCGAAACTTCTAGACGCTTTCGATTCATGGAAAAACCCCTATCTCATCTAGACTTCTCCCCTTGAAATCCCATTACCCTTGACCTACTTGAGAGCAAAGAGCTTTTTGAACGTCAACGACAACGTGTTTAGAAGCATCCAGAAAACAAGAGATATAAGGTAAAGAGTACATTTTCAGCCGCCCCATCGGCTCCGGGACTCGAGGAGAAGCTGCGTGCTCTTCAGGAGCAACTCTACAATCTTGAGAAGGAGAATGGAGTGGAGCAACAACCAGCCGTGGCCGCCGAGAAGGACACGTTCCTGGGATTCGTGCCACAAAAGAGAATGGTTGCTTGGCAGCCGATGAAGAGATCCATGATGAACGAGGACTCCAGAGCTCCATGTAAGTTGCTCTATATTTTTGTTTTTTCCCTCTTCAAACAGTGTTTACTGTTGATAATTTGGCAATTTCTCCCATTCTCTCTCTCCCAACCCGGAATGGGTATACACACTCAATCTGCGTCATTTGCTTATCAAATTGACTCAAAAAGCAGAAAGTGTGGCTGAACATTCACGTTTCAGACTGTCAGAATGAGAGAAAATGAGAGAAAAAGGGCCCCGATTTTTATGCGAATTTTTGGTGATTGTGACTGATAGAGAGGTGGAGAGGAGAGGGGAAAGGGCTTTTTGTGAAGGTATGCAAACAATTTGAAATGGAGAAACAAATAGATCAAATTGGGCACGTGATTGCGAAATTTGGAGGTTCTGGAACGGAAAAAGAACCTGATTAGAAAATCAATGACTCGCCTTGTAAAAATGGACCAAATTAGAAAATCTATACATTTATGTACATTCTCATTTGTTTACAGTGCTCCACGCCATCGAAGCACGTCTCGCCGAGGTGCTCCGTGCCGGAGAACGTCTCGGAGTCAACCCAGAGGAAGTGCTCGCCGACCTCCGTGCCCGCAACCAATTCCAGTAAACTCCCAGTGGACGGATTCTCTTCGTGTGAAACCCCCAACTTTTCTCCTGTTTCATTCATTTTAGCAAACAAACAAGAAATCAATAAAAATGGTTAATTGTGACAAAAACACCCATTTCGCGAGCACAATTTTGGCTTTTTCTCTCTCGGACAAAAGACATTTTCCCCAGTTATTGAATGATTTTCCCCTCCCAGCTCAGTTTTAAGAAACCTTGCATTTTAGCCCTTGATTATTTTTTTCTTTTAATTATCGATTTTTATGAAGACGGATGTGATTTGATTGATGCTTATTGGAACTCTTCCTGCTCCTGAATAAATTCAGCATGTTAAAACAACATTGTTTGTGAATTTTTTGACTCGTTGAGCCTTTCAGCAACAAAATACAAAAGATATAAGCAATCGGCGTGGAACTAACACAAAAAATTCTTTGTGAGCACCGTCTCCGTTTTATTCGAAATTTTGAGTACTTTTGGGTGTTTTTCAGCGAAATTTTTTAAGTTTTTGGATGATTTCAAACAAATACTTACATTTTTAGCAGCTGTTCTGCTTTTTTGAGTTGCAAAATACTCAAAAATCCGGTTGAAAACGACGAAAAATACCAAAAAAATAATTCAAATTTGTTGAAAAAATTATGGTGGCCTAGAATTCCGTCCAAAACAGCCACGGCCCCCAGTGGCGGGAGTTCAAATTTAGTTTCCAGATTTGTTGGTTTTCGTGGGAATTTCATGGAATACGGCCATAGTTTCTCGATTCTGCTGTTTCAATACAATTCAAACAGTAATTCTGCTAAATATTTTATTGATCGACTTCACTTTGCAATGGAAAACTGGTAAAAACAGTGGAAAATCGAGTTTCAAAGCTGAAATCTATATGAATGACAGTTAGTAAATTGTGAATTTGGGTGTGGGAGGTTTAAATTATGGAAGCAGAACAAGAAAATGAGTAGATGGGAGGAGTTATCAATTGGTTTTTAGCAAGTGCTTCAGTGAGAACGCACTTGCAAGAAGAGAATACGTTTTGGGGGAAAACTGGAAAATTGGAAAAAGCAAAATAAAGCATTGAGGAAAAGAACTACTCGACACAAAAATGGAAAGGTTCGAAGAAGAAGAAAAGTGTTTCGTGTGTGTGGTTTCACAACTAAATCCCTGCTCGAAAATGTGCACAAAAACGGAAAAGTATTGCGCACAAATTCGTGAAAACCGGTACAATGATGGGAAGAAAAAAGAGGGTAAATGAGGGAAAAAAGGACAGAAAATGCAAGGGGCGAATGGG
Organism: Caenorhabditis panamensis; assembly: GCA_900883565.2. Taxonomy (NCBI): domain Eukaryota; kingdom Metazoa; phylum Nematoda; class Chromadorea; order Rhabditida; family Rhabditidae; genus Caenorhabditis; species Caenorhabditis panamensis. The sequence goes on from LR538200.1 coordinate 128,141, forward strand.
CTTTTTGAACATTTTTTGGCGGGAAAAACTGGGTAAAATGTGGAAGGGGAACGGGCAAAAATGGGGTATTATGCACGAGAATTGGGTGCGGTTTTTCTGTTTTTTTTTTGAGGGTTTTTCATGGATTTTCTGCTTTTTTTGGGGTTATTATATGATTTTGGATTTGATTTTGAATGTGAATTTGCACAACAACGTGGCAATTTTGGTATATCAACAAGAGGCGAAAGAAAACAGGAAGTGCACTCTACGGCACTCGGGGCTACTAGCGACGGAAGGAATTCGAGGGGGGAAATGGGAAGGAAGGAAAAAGATTAAAGGTGAAAAGAGGAAGGGGAATGAGAAGTTGATTGGGGAGAACAGTTAGTCGAGCGGTCTACGCCATCCTTTTCTGCCCAGAACCATTGTGTTGTACATACAGGCGGCGCGGGTGTAATGGAACATTGTGGCTTGGAAACGCGCCATTGAAATCATCATTACGACGTGGATCTGTAAGAAATAAGAAGTTTAAGACTGTTAGAACATGTCTACGAAGTTTCAGCCTGTACTGGCCAGTGGTTTTTCAGTGGCGCTGCTTCAAAGTTTGCTGCTAAATAAGTACGCGCAGATCATGGGGCAAGCTCGGTCTTTGTGGCATTGTATTTCCGAACTGAGTATATCAATTCATTTGAAACTTCACATGCAGCTAGATACAGTCAAGATAAAGTTGCTGGCAAAGTTTCAATTCAATTGGTCAAGTTTTCCAAGAGTTACAATCAAAAGCTTACTCACCTTCTCAGAATCACGGAACCCTGGCAGAGCTCTAGTGAACTCCGTAGTCAGCTTATGCGGATAACAAGCAGCCAACTTGATGAAGTTCTTTGTCCCCTTGTCCAGGATTCTGTTGATCTTCGAGTAGTCATAGTCATCGATTCTAACTCCATACAATCCTTGGGTAAAGTTCCAAACGGCCTCTCGGAACGAAGCGAGATCGATGATGACTTCGCTCTCATCTCCTGAAGAGCTTGAAGAGTTGGAGCCACTGGATGTCAAGTAGCGCATTCTGTGGAACATACGATCGAGTCGAGAAGTCAAGGTGTCAGTGTACTCCTTCGCAACATTGTAGGTGTTCTCCCAGCCGAACTCTTCGACGCGGAATGGAGGAATGTCTCTATCCGGACGCTTCTTGAAGTCGATGAAGCCAAATGTGCGATTGTGAGAGTAGATTGGATAGTTACACTTTGGCTCTTTCTTCAGAAGATCCTCTCCTTTCTCGTCAATGTTTCCGAGCAGAAGAGTCGCCGAGTAGGTCTTTCTATGTGTACTGCAAGTTTCAGCTGGAGCGGTGATCAGCGACTCAATGGACTCCGTGGTCATCTTGCACATCTTAGCAGCTGGACGCATTAGTCCGGTTTCAGTCTTCTTCATGTGCTCAATCAACGCCTCAACGCTAGTCATATCACGTCCCTGGACCTCTCTGAAGAACTTTGAAGCACGGGCTTCCCAGTATTCCTCATCATCAATGTTCAGGAAGTCAATCTCATCCTGAGTCAGATCGACACGACGCTCGAGGCCAAGTGTGGAGACAACAGAGCACATGGTATGTGTCATGGACATGATCCCAACTGCGTGATGAAGATCTTCAACTGAGAAGAAATCCGTGCCACCGTCTGGGGATCCACGAGCGAACATCACTGCCAGATTCTTCCAGTGAATCATCCATGGTCTATGGCAGAGCATTCTGTTCAGATAGTCCAGCTTCCGATATTTCATCTGAGCCCAATCAATGCCGAGCAACCAGGTTTCATCTCCACCGTGAGCAAGGAATCTACGACGATGAACGTCCATCAGAGAGAGACATCGATGACGAGAAGCTCCCATGAGTCCAAGGTAGTGACGATTGGCAGATGTGATGTCGGAGAAGTCGACGAACATGTGTCCGTAGCTGCCGTTCATGCTCAGTTGAAGCTTTGGGAAGGTGCATGTGTATTTGAACAGTCTGAAATGAACAGATTAGAGAGTCCCTCCAAGATCCTTAGCTTACCTGTCAATCTCAATGATCGGATCAAAGTTGAGCCAATCGATCTTCGACTTTTTCTTCTTCGCAGTGACATTTCCATCGCTGCTCATTGTCTGTGGTGTCCCTAGGTATATGGAGTGGTTAAATGATGTTGTTCGCGACCCGTTTCTGAAATATTGTACAGTTTAGGAACGATAGAATTGAGAAAAGAAGGAGGAAAAGGAAGAAAAGAAGAGAATAAGAAGACGGCGAAGAAAGAGACAATTAGGAAGAGACCGCCACGTCATCGGTGTATACCAATCACTCAACGTCGTCGTCTTCCAAACCGTTCATAAACAAAACGAACTTGACAAAAGACTTCAGAAAAGGCCCAAAAAGTATCAAAAAGGCCAATCTTCGATCAGATTAACGCCAAAAAAGGTAGAAAAGAGAGGAGACGAAGATGAAGATCAAGCCAACCGGCCAAACCGAAATGCGGGGAGAATCGATTTGGAGACGGAGGAAGGGGAGGAGAAGATGCGGGGTGAAGAAATGATTGATGGCAGTGTGAAAATGACATAAGAAGGCAATGGGCTGGTTTTGGGGAAGGGGAGAAAGGAGGAGGAGAACGGAAAGGTTTGACCTGACTACTGTAGGCTTATTGTCGAGAAACGTGTCAAGAAACTGAATGTCTTTGTCTGCTTAGAACCAGAGAAGCGTTGAACTTTCGCGCTGAATTGAGAGCTTTGATCTGGTTGAAAAGTGACCTTAAGCGGGCTATTTTCAGCATGTTTGTAGTAGCACTGCTCTAAAGGCGTTAGTTAGGCTTCGCTCTTTTCAATTTTGAGTCTATTGAGTGAGCAGGCAGGGCAGGGGGAGAATGTGTAGCACTAATAACATTAGTTCATTTTTCAGCCGTGTCCATTCCACCAGTCCACCTGGCCAGTCGGCTACGTGAGATTTCAGACGGATGAGTGATTTTCGAGATATCAAAGGTATCAGTGAAAGAGCAGAGAACCGTGGAAGGATTGAATGCAAAGATCAAACAACTGAAGTGTTCGATAGTACAAAAACTGTTGGGTGTTACTGGACATCGTTCAAAATGATGTTTGAACAGTAAGAACTACTGCTTCGTTCCTTCCCTCATCAATCAGAAAGGCTCTGTAAGTAGACTACTTCTTGGCCCATCTTCTCGAAGAATCTCGAAGGAAAAACGCAACACTTTCGTGAGAAATGGATGGGTAAGATTGCGTTTTCTGATAGCTACTAAGCCGCGAAAAACACTGCCATCCATTTGTTTGCGGTTCCTTTCCGATGCTGCCAGAACAAATTCAGTATCAGTGTTTCTCGGACCCTTCCCGGCAATAAATCGTGTGGCGAATCCAGGCCAAGGGAAAGAAAAAGAAACCGCTAAGAAAACAAAGAGCTGTTTGGGAAGCGGCGAAGAGCCGAGAGAGAATAAACGAGTTGCCATAAATCAGTGTCCATTGCCTGAACAATGATGTGTCTGTCGTCTTCTGGAAGGCAAACGTTCCATCTTCTTCTTCTGAAAAGAAGGCTCTGAGACTTGATCACTGCGAAAACCGCAAACAAGTGTGTTTTTGTGGGGCTATCAGAAATGGAAATCGCGGAGAAAGGAACTTGAGGAAGATGGGTTGGAAGGGCTCAGAACATCTCGTGGTTTGTTTGATTGATGAGGAAAGAAGTCCTTAGTCTTGTTAGTCCCTAGAAGGTTCTCAGCCATTTTTCATTCCTCATTGGTCAAACATCGTTTTACAGAATCTATGTACGGATTGCGGGGCCTCACAAAAGATTGTCGCTCAATGTTTTCACTGTATTTCACTGATTTTCAACCGTTTTGCTTCAAACTTTTTGTGAAAAACGGAAAGAAGAATGTCTGCTCCATTGTTTCACAGAAAAATTTGAGAAAAACGATTGGAAATGAGCAAAATTGAAGCGAAAACCATCGAGTTTTGGTTTTGCGCGGCCACGCATTTCTCTTCCACGGCCATGGACAAAAAACAGTCAAGAACACTTACAGTAATCCTAATCTATTTTCGTCTAAAATTCTGAAGTTCTCAAGTACCCGTTCGTTTTTTCTCTTCTCTACCAACCTTTGCTATTTACAAAGTTTAGGACGGTTTTGTTAGTGTGGGGAGGACGAGAACGAACAGAACAATTGGACGGGAACAGGAACGGCAAACAGTAACAAATGAGTGATCTTTGGAAATACAAAACGAAACGGAATATGAAAGACACTGTGCAGCTTATTCTGACCAATGGAACATTGTTACACAATGTAGGTTGTAGGCTCGACGAAATGAATTGGGGATCGAATTACGCGGATCGGGAAAAGGGTTTTTGAAAGATTAGAAAAGATCAGAAGATCAGTTGTGTTGTCTAGAGAGTCTGCGAAACCTAATACAGTAACCCTAACAACGAAATGATTGACAAGTGTGAGAGAAACCGAAACCATCGGAAACCATCTCGCTGCTCCCACAAAAGATAAGTAAATTTGCTCTGTCAGACTCACCGGCTCCATCCCGCCTGTTGCCTGTTGAGTTGTTCCAGTCAGTGTCCATGACCAGACCAGCACCACCAGGCTCTGCTCTCCAGGAGCAAGAACAAACAATGTGCTCTTTGGGACTGAAAGGAGCGAACGAAACGAGGAGAGACAGGCGAACAGCAGACTGTCTAGAGAAGGGCGCTGGTGCTGCTGTCCCCGCTCCTTCCTGCCCCAATTCGTTCGCAAATAAACAATCCCTCTCCATTTCTTCTCTTTTTCTCAGCTTCTCCCCGTCTCTCTGTACCAAAAAGTGGGCGGAGTCTGGGGAATGAAGCAAACAAGGATTATTACGGTAACTTGATATGCGGAAAAACAGACTCTCAGATTTCAGGGGCAATACCAAAACAGAGATGGTATACATATAGATTCCCTTCTAGACTTTTCTCTTCCACAAAAATAGCAACCAACAAGTACCCAATGCACCCAGTCCTCGTGTCCTAGTAAACAGAGAACAGAAAATGGAACAGAAAAACAGAAACAGGCGACCCGACCAACACAGAGATAAAGTGGGACGAGGAAGTGGAGAGGACACCCACTGAGCGAGGCTGATTGTCAACACAAACCCAAACAACAACAACAAAGGAAATGAGGAGAGGGATATTGGAAATGGAGGATGATGAATAGATTCAGGGCAATCCAACTATTCAACTATACTAAAGTTTCGTACAGTATCCTGCTGTACTGCGGTGACACGACTCGGCTGGTCTCGCCACGAAATAAGTTTTTTGATGTTTTCTCGGTTTTGGGCCGATTTTTTCCTAATTTTTTCATAAAAATGGATGGGTAAGACAATTTAGGAGCCCAGAAATAGTCAACTTGACAAGAATCGATGAGTTTTTCATGACAAATTTTCGGTTTCGTGTCTTTGGCAGAAAACTTACAAAAGTGGTCAATTCTCAATGAAAAACTAACAAAATACGGACTATTGCTAGGTTCTAAATTGTCTTTTCTATTCTTTTTTATCACAAAAAGTTAGAAAAAATTTGGCTAGAACCGAGAAAACGCCAGAAAACCGACTTCGTGGTGAGAGCCGCCAAGTGCCACTTTGTGTGACCAACGCTGTAGTCGCTTCTATAGATTATAACCATGTAAAAAACTAAAATGAAACATTAGAAAATCTATAACGAAGACTACCGTACCCTCTCCTCCCTAAACACCCCATAAATTTCCCCCCAAATTTCCATAAAATCTATCGGATCTCCTTCTTCTTCCAGTGTCACAACTCATTGTCCCAGTTGTCAGTGGCGACAGTTCTTTGTCTCTGAATCGACTCACAAACATGTCGTGTTTCCCTCCTTCTTGTTGTTGATGGATCGAATCGAAGTGGTGGTTGTTGATGGGGGGAAATGACCTGCAAAATAACGAAATTACATGGTAAAATGGAGGAAGGAACAGGTATTTGTAGACGGGAGAGACGAAGAGACGCAGAGAGAAACAGGGGAAAGAGAGAGCAATTATTATTACAAAATTGAGGGCATGCAATTTTCTTTTTTTTTTCGCTCTCTTGTACATTTTGTAACTTTGTGACAACACTGTGACTAGAGTCAGTGTGAAGTTCAAAAGAAATAAATGTACCCGGGGAAAAAGAGAAAAAGAGGAGAAGGAGAGAAATAGAAGCGAAAAAAGAAAGGACAAGGATCAAAATAGAAAGAGAGAGAAAGCAGTCGCAGTGGGTTTCGGCACGTCTCTGGTCCGCTCGGCAGGGGTCGAAATAATGATAAATCGGGGAGCGGCGCAGAGCGGTTCAAAGATGATCATTTGGAACGAGGCGAGGAGTGCGAAGATCTATCTCTTGGGAGGAGAAGAAGACAAGGATTGATTGGTGGAGAAAGGAAGGATTGGGGAAGAGAGTGCACGGAGCACCGAAGGGGCAAAGGTCGAAGGGGTACTGTAGGTTAGGGGAGAAGCTATACAAGGAACCAGTGAGTTCTCGAACCTATTTGGAAGAAGTTTTTGGATAGTTTGATCCTGAGATGGAGATGGGACTGACATTCGCAGTCTGTCCGTCAAACGGTGCCTTGAGTCCATAGCCTCGGCGGCAACGGGACGCAGCCACACAAAACAAGAAATTTGGTGGTTTAACGTTTTCGTCTTTATTTTGCTGATTTTCGACCATTTTTCACAAACTTTTTTGTAAAAGCATTTAAAAAGACAATTGTCTAAATGTTTTTACAAAAAAATTAAAAAAAAACGGTCGAAAATGAGCAAAATAAAGGCAAAAACGGTGAACCACAAAATTTATTGTTTTGTGTGGCCGCGTCCCGCGGCAATCACTCGAGAGCACCGTTTGACGGACAGACAATACTTATGCATACTGTAACTAAAATGAGTGCCTATTTTGTGAAAAACTCTCTTCCTTTAGTTTTCTAACCAATTCAACAGCTTTGCATTAAGTTAGGACCCCTTGGCATCAAAAATGCCGTTTGCTTTCAAGCCTACATAATTTGAACTATGATCTATTCTATGGAACATGCCTAATCTCTAGATCCCTACGTAATCAAAGCAATCCACCTTGTCATAACGCTAGAATTCCACAGCATCTCCATGCCGAATTGCCAAGGACATTATGGGTACGGTAGCTCACACCCAACCGTACAAACCACCTGTCAATTCCACCTCTATCACCTACCCCATTTCAAGGTTTCATTCCCCCACTAATCCCCCTAATCCCCTCTTCTTCGTTTCCCAACTCTTCTTACCATACCACCTTCGCGTCACAATTCTGATTGACACCTAGAGAAGCTTCAGCTCCATTTCATTTCCCAGTTTGTACAGTTGATAACAGAGTGATGGAAGTGTTATGAAACGTTTCTTTCCAGAAAGAACGAAAATCACTTCTCGGAACATGGAACACACTTATCATCAAATTGAAATGGCAATAAAAATGACACCATTCTAGTTGAAAAACCAGGTGGAATCGAGTCCAAAGAATAACCAGAGAGTGTGTTTGCCACGAACACTTTTTGATATGGTTTCTGATAACTTTCTGATAACCAAGCACCTCTCGAAAAGTCTCTTCTTATATGGTAAAAAGTTTCAGGACGACAAACACATGCCCAAATATTTGTTTCGAATCCATTTTTCGTTCAATTTGTTCAAGGTTTTCCCCTCTTTTCCCCTCTTTTCCCCTCTTTTTCCCCCATTTCTTTCACTCCTTTCTGGTCTCTTTGTTTGTTCTTTTTTCGCCATATTCACACATATGGACAGAAAAAAGAGAAACGTGAGATTTGCGAGAATCCGAGAATTCTGGATAACTTCAAAGTTCCTGGAATAGTGTTCAACTTGGTATGGCCCAACTAACCTGGCACAAATCATCAACTTACCGAGTGATAAGAAACGGTGATAAGAGCGAAAATACAGACGGCTCCGGGTTGCTGTCGGAGCAGAAGTCGAGAATGGTGGAACAATGGCAAAGTTGGTTGCAAGAAAGGGGTCTTGTGATCAGGAGGAGGGACTCGGGACTGCACTGATAAGGGAACGAGGGGTACGGTACGGAGCCGTGTTATGAACTTCAGACTTTGTTATGAAAGGGGTAAAGGTCTCTCAAAGAGCCTCAGATCCTCAAGACAACACAGTAGTTCTTCACTGTTTGATTAGTTCACTACAATGTACCGTATCCCCTCGTATTCCCCCTTCGAGTCCAATAGACCACCCACGAAACAGAAAACCACTAAACTTAAGTCCCGCCACTTGTACATACATTATTTCTTTCCTCTCTTTCACTTGAAAAGGGCAAGTTTCCCTTTTCATGCGTCACAAAGATGCAAAGACGGAAACCACTAATAAGGTATCCGGGAAAGGTTGGACTGACATTCAGAAATGGGGTACTGTAGGTATTGGAAAGGATGCATTGTGTTGTGAATGTATTGTAAAGTCAAAAATCACTAATCTCCTTCTCTTTTCAAGGCCTGGAACTATAAAAATACATAAGCCATGGCGGGCTTACGTTGTCATAAAACTGGGGCAGGTTCTTTTTTGAAAGATGGAGATTCTAGGTTGTACATCAAACATCTCAACTAGATAAGTAGATATTCCTTTTCGTTTCTCTGAATCGTCGAGCATGGGAAAACACCGACCGAAAGAGCAAAATGAGTCAGATTTCTATCTTTTTTCGGATTATGACAAAGCGGAAGTGTTAGTATGGCTTCATGACACATTCGCAACTCTTCGGCTTTTTTGACATTTGAATTGGTTAATCCAATTCGAAAATAAAAGGGATTTGATGTATTTGGATTAGATTCGGATTACAAAAGTGTTGTTTTTGTGGGGCTTCGTTGGAAGTGCTCAAAAAACATGTAGTTCTGGATTTTCACTTGCCTATTTTATACATGGATCCGGAAGGAAGTAAAGCAGGAAATCTTATTATAGAACTGCCCCTGATTCTCCAAATTCAGAGCAGCTGAAAGTCGGTCGTTGACCACTAAGGACAACACATCAGTGAGATTTCAGCTTTTCAGATTTCAGATTATTAGAACCAATACCAAGTAAAGCATACCGAAATAGCAGTATGAAATGAAATGGAATATGAAAATGGAAAATGAGAAATCCTTTGAGCCGATGGAGTTTATAAGCGGATTGAAAGTGTGCATCTGTGAGAGATAAAGAGCAGCGGATTGGGATTCGATGCGATTCTAGGCTAGAAAGGACACGCCTACTTTTTTAGGATATGAGGGGATTTGGGGAATGACGCTTGTAGTACTACTGACGACATCTAGAACGAAAGAGAAGGCTCTCGAATTGAGATTGGAAAACTTGGGATCCCAGGACGTGGCCGCGACGGCGGCGGGACTCGGCCACACAAAACGAAAAATTTAGTGGTTCACAGTTTTCGCCTTTGTTTGGCTCATTTTTGACCGTTTTTTCTGAATTTTTTTGTGAAAAACGTTCAAAAACACAATTGTCTTGATGTTTTCACAAAAAAATTGAAGTGAAATAGTTGAAAATGAGCAAAATGAAGGCAAAAACGGTACACCACTAAATTTTTCAGCGATTGACGAACTTAGTTGGTTTCCGTTTTCGCCTTCATTTTGCTTATTTTTGACCGTTTTTTACAAATTTTTTTGTGGAAAACATTTAAAAATACAATCGTCTTGTTGTTTTTACAAAAAAGTTTAGTTAATATGGTTGAAAATAAGCAAAATGAAGGCAAAACAGTGAACCACTCAATTTTAGTTTTGTGTGTCCGAGTCCCATGGTCACTTCCCGGTGGGCAGCGATTGACGAACATATATGATTTTTTAGAAAATCTATACATTTGGAGAGAACAGGGAGGCTCTAATGGGTTTCCTAAATCTTGACGGATCTGAAATAGCTATTTCTATAAGATCCTGCATGCTAAAACTGATCTTCTGACCTTTCTTCCCCTCCTCCACTATACAAATCTAAATTGAACATTGGTTGGTTCGATGCCCTTTCAATAAACTCATATCCGTTGTTATTATTCCCTCAAAACCTATTTCATCATCATTTTTGCAGCCACATAAAGAGGAAATTGGAAAATGGTGAAATGGGAAATTGACCGATCTGAATGTTCGATGATCCCATCCGAAAGCTGTGTCAATAGAAACATCACAAATTTCACAGTTATATGGAATACAAAGACTACTCTTTTCTGTGAAACTAGGAAACTAGACCAAAGTGCACATTGGGTACAGTATCCCAGTGAGAAAAAAAACAAGTTAACGAGCAGAAGAAGTGACCATAAACTGTACACATTTTATGGACGAGATAACGCGTTTTGATCGAAAATGACTAGTCTTTTTTCTACTTTTTCTACTTTTTCCCATTTCGAAAAGCTATAAAGTTCTAGAACCTTCTATAGATGACGTGGCAAAGGGAGAAAAATTGAGAAACGGAGAATCGCGCTTATCAGTTTGAATACTCTTCGTTCGGGCCAAAGGATTAATTTTTTGGTATAGACACTCTCTTATCAGTTGGAAACAGAAATAGGGAAAGAGCAGAGAGGAACAGGCTTTAGGAACCAGGTTTAGAGCGTGATGATGAGATGATTCGGAGAAAACGGGTCAAAGTCCACGGCGGTTTTTTTTGGGGTTGAGTGTGATGGATCGGAGGGGTAAAGGGACATTGCGAAATTTGTTTTTGTTGTTTTTATACTTATAAATACACTAGATTTTTGTCTAATTTTGCCGAAATTACCCTCATTTCGACACAACGCCCGAAAATAGTCGCAACTAGTCAGAGCCTCATCGAGAACCCAAATTGCACCCACTTATTTCTCTCGGTTTTCCTCCTTTTTTTTGCTATTTTTACCCTCAAAATTGTCGTGTTGACTTATAAGCAAGTAGACTACAATTTCATAGATTTCTGACAAACAACAAAACAAGATAAATCAAAAGTGTAAATCTGTGTAACCTAATCAAAAATCAAAAGCAGAAATCCTCATCAAACTACAGACTCTCTTGGATCCGTGGGAAAACGAGGAAAAGGCCTGAGAAAGTGGACAAAATAAGCAACAAATCATCGAGGGAAAAGGGGGCAAAAAGTTGTCGAGAGGGCGAGACGGAGGGCCTCTGAGGGACGATTGAGAGGAAGATTGTGGGGAGAGAGGAGATGCAGATGGGGAGAGGGAATTGTCGGAGGAGGGCAGGGGAGAAGGGACTGCCGAGGGAAAGAGGAGGGGACTGCTTCTGAAAGTGGCATTCTCCTCGGCAAACGGGTCCAGAGGGGTGGACAGAAAGGGGTGGGGCTTTCAGTCTAAGTTAGGCCTTTATGAAAAGTGTATCTGAACAACTTTTAGGCTAATGAAACTGACAGAGATCACACTTTGTTTACGAAGAGCACCCTCACACTACATTAGCCCTGAAGGGCAATGAACTGAACTGGAGTGAAGAGGGAAAGAGTGAACTCTCATTAGTCTGATACATGTATCCTATGCGTCACTAACAGAATTAGACTGAATAGGGCTGTTGGGGGGAGAAGCTCACATATTGGATCTTGAACCATTGCTTTCATGTTGCAAAGAGGGGTTTGTGTTTCTTAAATACAGACCAGAATCGTGGGAAAGTTTGCAGGCGTAATGTATGCATGATTCTTGATGTTTTACAGGTCGGAAACTTTATAGGAATAGGTCCAAAGGAACAAAGTTCTGTGTCGAAAGAGCCGTGATACCGAAGGCCGCGATGAGTCGCGGCCACACAAAACGAAAAGTTGAGTGGTTCACTGTTTTTGCCTTTGTTTCGCTTATTTTCAATCATTTTACACAAACTTTTTTGTAAAAACAACAAAACAGTTGTGTTTTTCAAATTTTCCACAAAAAAGTCTGAGAAAAACGGTTAAAAATGAGCAAAATAAGGACAAAAAGTTCATCAACCGGTGCCCACGAGGACGTGGCCGCGGCGGCGATGAGATGCGGCCGCTCGAAACGAAAAGTTGAGTGTTCCCCTGTTTTTGCCTTTATTTCGCTCTTTTTCAATCATTTTACACGAACTTTTTTGTAAAAACAACAAGACAGTTGTGTTTTTCGAATTTTTCACAAAAAATCTTTGAAAAAACGCTCAAATATGGGCAAAATAGAAGCAAAAACAGTACCCATCAATTTTGCGTGGCTGCCATAGTCGGCGACTCCGAATCAATGTGTTCCCTTCCCAAAATAGCTTTCTCTACTCCCCAAAATATTGTTTCTTGTCCAACTTCTTCTCCTCCTTCTATTTTCGACGTTTCCACCCGCGAAACCCAATCCAATTACCCTCCGTCTTCGATTCGGACGCACTGGCTCATACATTCCTTGATTTCTGGTCATGGTGTGTGTAGCTTTTATAGAAGTGGTGTGAGCAAGGATTTTGCAGGATTTTGCAACGAGTTGAAGTTTTGAACTCAAAATCCATATTGAAATAGGAATCCATTTCCGAGCAACGAAAGCAGGTGCAATTCGTATCCGTTTAATTACAAAATTCCAATCTCAATATGTATCTCATATAAAAATTCCAAAGCACCGTGTCTATTCCGATCTATTTCGGTCTTTTACCATTTCCATTCCCTTCAGAAACATGCAAAGAATTGGAATTGCATGCCTCACGGACCCCGTCAAAATGGCATGGCTCGTCGAGCAAGAAAAGGGAAAAAACGGCTGTTCAAAGAGCAATGGATCTCTCATTTCTCATTTCTGGCTCTATCTTGGCATCCATCTATCCGATGGGATGCCAATTTCAGCTTCATTTCGAATTCCCGCGAAGAGCGAAATTGGCAAAATAGGGAAAGGAAAAAAGAGAGGAGGAGATGTACTTGTGGGTGGAGAAATGGGGGCTAATCAATGGAAGTAATGTATAGTGGATTGGATTCGAATTAGCTGTGTTTTTTGGCAAAATGTGCTAGTTTAGACGCTCTGAAAGTTAGCTACAGTACCCCAATACCCAAAACCTTACGCAAAATCACGTATTCCCTGAAAACCTCCATCTTATCGAACGAATAAGGGAAAATCAAACAGGTTTGCCTTTTTTTGCGCACTTGAGCGAACTTTGTTCATTTTGCCCATTTCCTCACAGATCGACGATCGAGTCAGAGACGGTTGGTAACTATATAATTCGATCAGATATTTCTCTTCTTTGGTTCTTTTTTCAAGTGTTCCTTCCATTTTTGAAACTGGTTTAGGAAAAAAGAGAAAAAGAAGAAGTAGAAAGACTGATGCAAGGGGAATTGGGGATTGCATCAGATTCTACGACAATTCACAGAATACTGTAAGCAGGATCAAAAGCCTAGGATCAAAAGGAGTCAGAATGCGAACAAATACATGCCATTCCAAACATCTACAAGTTGTTGACTCAACTTTCGTCGAACAAAAAAAGGTATCAAATTTCTGTTTCATTTTTCATTTTTCTTCCCGTTTCCTCGTTTTTTCCCCTGCTCCCAGTTCTCAAACAACTCCCTCCACCCCTCTCACTGACTTGACTCGCACAACGAATTCGACGACAAATTGCAGACTTACAGTAGTTGAGAAGCAGCCTGAGTGACTCGGTGTAATGAAACAATGTTGCAAGATGTTTAGAAAGAGAGAGAGAGAATAATGGAATGATGGAAAAGCGATAAACGATGGGAAAATGGGGGAGAGAGAATGAAACATTGGAGGAGAAAGAGGGACGGGAGAATCGGTCAAGGGAGGAGAGAGGAAGGGCAAGATTTATTGAGGGAACGGGGAAGAGGGGGAATGAAATATGTTGCAGATGGATGTGTGAAAAATGGGAAATAGAAACAGGAAAAGAGAGTCTAGTCTGATACAGTGTGAACTTTCTAGGAACCGTCAAAGATTCCTGGCACGTTGTGCGTCGGAGGACCAATATGACAGTTGAAGTTTACAAGATCATAACTTTTCAGTCTAAAGTTTTAGCAATGAGTTGTCAACTACAAAATTGTTTATAAAGTCTTTATAAACAATTTTGTAGTTGACAACTTTTAAATATCTTTGATTCCTGCTGAGATACAGCTAGTTTAACACAAAGGCACAATCTGCCCCACTGCGCTCGAGAACCTATATGAAGTTGAAGTTTACGTTTACAAGATCATAACTTTCGAGTTTGAAGTTTTTGCAAAAAGTTTTCAACTACAAAAATGTTTATCAAATCTTTATAAACATTTTTGTAGTTGACAACTTTTCCATATCTTCAATGGCTGCTGAAATAAATCCAGATTTTCAAAGCCCTTCAGATAGGTTGGCTCTCTATTGGAGAGTGACCATTTAGACATGCCAGACGTTTTGAACAACACATAAGAATTGCTCAAAGCATTTAGTAACCAATTTGAAAACACAAGAACATAGAAAAACCGAACCTTCATTCTTTTTTCTCCAATCAAAACTTATTGCTTTGCACCCAACCCAGGTGTCAACCAAATCACCACTCGTAATCAATCAAACATAATCGGCCCTCTCCTCCTTCGTTCCCCCCATCCATTCCCCCATTCAACACAAAAAACTGCTCTCCGTCTCTCTTATCACCAATTATCACAGTCTTTCTCTTCGCTCAAAAATGGCGCGTTCGTCTGTCGGATCGACCCGGTTACAGCGTCGCCGATACATCATTTTTGTTAGTTTGTAACACGTCTGTGAGAAGAGAAAAAGATATCAAGGGGGGCAGGGGATGGAAACTTTGACCTTTTCACATTTTGATCGTTGATTTGATTGAGAAGAGCGAAGCGCCTGATATCTCATGGATTGTAATGATAAGAGAGAAGAGTTACAAAGTGGTGGGTGCTAACAAAAGTACTTTGAGACTTACTGTAGTTTCTGAGCAGCTCAACAGATCAACAACATTACATACGTGAGAAACTTTCAGAATAATGAGAAATGTTGCGAGGCGGGTGCAAAGAATGAACCAAGGGCTTGAATATTTCATGACCCTCTCTCCCCTAATAGAAATGTCTTTCTTACATACAGAAACATTATGAATAAGTAGAATAGAAAGCATATTTTATATCCTGAATTTGCTTTCCTCTACAGTACTAAAAGGATCCTTTCGCGATTGTTTTGCGTCTCGTTTGTATATGCATTATTTATACAAATCGACGCCTAGAGTGTCATAAAAGCATGGCCCGGAATTGTATGCAGTTGATCGTTGATGCGTTGAAAATGGAAAGAAACTAGGGGAAAAGAAGGGGAAAAGAAGAAGAAGCATCTCTGGCGAGCCAGGAAGGAGAGGCGACAAACTTCAATTTGTCCGTAGGGCCCTCTATGAATAATGAATGGAGTGGGTGAGGAGGTTGTTGACACGGAAAGACACGGATGGAGAAGGACTCGGAAGGTACGGTACCCTGAGTTATTCAGGAAGTTCATGTTGTTCGGCTTACTCTCCCTAACACAGGATCGGGAGCCAACTGTCTCCTGGCGAAAATTGGCTGTATCTCGGCGGTTATGAAAGATATTGAAAAGTTCTCAACTACAAAAATGTTTATGAAGGTGTGATGAACAGTTTTGTAGTTGACAACTTTTTGCAAAAACTTAAAAGTCAAGAGTTTTGGTCTTCAAAACTTCAACTGTAACATTGGTTTCCGGGCGCAGTGGGTCAGATTGTGCCTTGTGGAAAACTAGCTGTATCTCGGCGGATTTGAAAGATGGCAGAAAGTAATCAACTACAAAGTTGTTTATTGTAATTTGATGAACATTTTTGTAGTTGACAACTTTTTGCTAACCATCCTACATCTCGAGTTACAGTCAAGAACGCACAGGTCATTTTTGCACCAACCTTCTACAGTAACCCGAACAATGCAAAATGGATGAATGAGAATTGAGAATTGACAATTCCCAATTCAGAATTCATAAACCTATTTGAAAAATGAGGCGCAGACCGCCCGTGGTGAAGATTCTAGTATCCGCCCGTCTCCTTTTTCTTCCATTTCCAACCGCCACCCGTTTCAAGGTCGATTAATTTCTTGCCTCGAAAGGAGGACCGATTTTGCGAATTTATATGTTTTTATTGTTCTCAAAAGAATCTGGTTTTTGTTGTTGTTTTGTTGTGATTTTGATTTCAAAACAACAATAACAACAATCTAAAAATCCTTGGAGAGAGTTCAAAGGTTGTCTACAAATGCCGCTTACACGAACTGACTTGAGTTGATAAGACGAAATGGCTCCACGTATTAGACAGTGTTGTGCAAAAAGGTGTGTGCAAGATAGTCAGTATCATACACTTCATATCAGTTGGTATCAAATGATAATACTGGGAATGGGAAGAAGGGAAAGAGGAACTGAAATGGGTGGAGGAGGGAGATGGAGTAAGAGGAGCAGACCGAGGGGCGACTTTTTTGGTTCAGGGATTGAAAATGGGCAGTAGCTATTAGCTTTTTACAAATCAAAACATAAAATTTAAAGTTTGAGAGAGATTTGAGAAGTTTCAGCTAGGCAGATGTCAAAGAAAGTCAGTGAGAAACGAACGCAGCAAAACCGATCTCCCAAACTTATTCTACGCGCTGTATCTCAAAAAATTCATGTTTTAGCAAAAAATTGTCAATTACAAAATTGTAGCTGATCAAACGAACTTTAATTTTGTAATTGACAACTTTTCATTATCTCTTTTCGTTTTTGAGATACATGCGTTTGATTCTGACCAGGTTTCCGCGCACTAAGCTAAAACAAGGCGCGTATGTTTGCCTTCATAACTTCAAAACTAAATGTTAAAACAAAAAACTGTCAACTAACAAAATATTTACAAAACTATAAGAATTATTTTTGCAGTTGACAACTTTTCAATAACTCTCACGGTTCTTGAGATACAGACGTTTCCGTTCAACCCAACCAACAATTTCCAAAGTCAAAGTGAAAGTTCACTTTCTTCCGCTTCACCTCAACTTTACTTCTCTTCAATTCTACGTTTTCCGTCTAGACACCTTTCTCCTTTTTCAATGACTCATTTTCAGTGAAAATTCAAAGGAAAACGAAAAGAAAACGTAGAATATTCAGGGAGCGACACACTCATTCCAGAGTAGAATATTCTGTGAATTGAGCCAATTTCTTTCAATTTTGTGACAGGAGAGAGACATTTGCAAGAGCCTCTAATTATTCGTGCGACGCCGCGTCTAATCAACTTTCTTTTGTGAATAAATTGATGTATTTTGGGATATTTTCAGAGGATTTGCAACTTTGCAAAGTGTTACTTTGGAGTGGGGATGGAAGAGTGAACCAGATATTTATAGGGATGGAGAAAACTATGAAAAGGAGTGAAAAAAAACAAGAAATCGTCTGAAATATAGGAAGAAAGTGTGTTTGTGGGGTGTGTTTGGACAATTGGGGCAGCAGATGGTGGCCGAGAAAATGTTAGGGTGGAAGAGGTTTTGCAGTAAACAAAGAGACAAAGGACACGGGAGAAGATGGGTGGGGTTGGCAAGGAAGGAATAGGGATTCTGGGATTCGAAACGATTGAATGAGAAGTTGGATATATTGAGATTAGAGTACATCATAGGAAAAACTTGCAAGTTCAAGGATCTCTGAAGGAAGGACCAAACATGTTCACTGTAGTAGAGGGTTCACTTCTGAGTTCTGGATTCTAGATTCGGATGTCTTTAGTCTACCTGAATACGTTTTGAATGAATCCGACGCCTTCTAGAGCACCAGGAGTCATATACACTGTCATTGTAGAATCGGGAATCATTAGAAAATCTATAACTAGAGGAGGGGGAGGGCCGGTAGATACATAGATAGGTATCGCAAGAGCGCAGTTAGACCTTAATTATTAGAAAATCTATATCCAGAGAACCAATTTATGGCTGGTCAGGAAGGGGAGGTGTTGGAGAACCGATCCATCGAGTTAGGGGCGTTAGAAAATATATAATCAAGAATCCGATGAGAGGAAACCATAAGAAAATCTATACAAACAGAATTCAGGTTAACCTAAAAAGGAACGATGAGTGGGAACATCTGATCAGATGGGTCTTAGACACACGGATTCTGCATTCAAAAAGAAGCCGATATGGATTCAAACTGATAGATTATAACCAGAAAAGAGAACCTGGCTTCCCTACTCGTAACCTTCTTACAAGGAAAGCTCCAAATCTTCGAAATCCCCTCCTGTTTCAGGCCCCCATGCCCACTTTCTTCTCTCTATAATCCCCCCTTAACCTCCTTTTCCACGCTTCTTCTCCCCTTCCTCGCCTTTCCCGTCCATTTTCTCACTATAGCCGTTGCTGCTGCTTTCGACCGTTTTGTCCGAAAAGAGACACTATCCGTGGCGAGTCGCTGGTCTATCCCCCAATCGATAAACACAACAATGTTCAAACAAATCCGAGCACAGCCCCCGTCCGAGGCAAAGTCTCCTCCGGTTCACACAGATCTCTCGAGAATCTTTAGGAGACTCCGGAACGTTTTTTGAAGTTGAAACAGAACATTTAGAACCTTTTCGAATGTCTTCTAATCAATCCGAACACCAAATCCATCCTTTCTACTCATCTAAACTAAAACCGGTTGAAATGAGAAGGGGATCCACCCATTTCACTGTGATTCATCTGATATGGTCTCTTTTTCTGTATTCTGTATTTTGTTGCTAGTCTATGAAAGAACTGTTCGTCTTGTCACTGTTACTGTATGAGTCATTGTGTTGACTAATTTGGATTTGAAATTTTGAAAACATGAAAAGTACAGTTGCTGACTGTTTTCTATAGTACGAAAGTATGTAGTGGAAGTTGAAGTTTGGTGTGGTTGGTGTTATTTTGTGTTGCAAGGCCCACCTTAACACAGGTGAACCGCGGCATAGACATTATGGATCAGACGTGGGGCACGGGCACTATGTGTCCATGATAGAAGCACAATGGATCCACGCATTTGGCGTGCGTCGCGCGTGGTAGAATAGTCAGGAGTGCTCATTCTATTTTTCAGTTTGCTTCCACGCGCGACCCATATTCAGAAAATGCCTCGCGAACGGAAGGCATATGGAAAAGTGCAAAGAACCATGCGTCGCAAGTGGGGCATACGTGACTCGCACATGGGGCTCTGGTGGCTCGCGAGTGAGGCACGCAGAAGTGTCGGATGCACCGTTCGCGTCGTGTCCATAACCAGAAAAGTTGCTCGCTATGGGGAGCCCGCGGTTCGCGCATGGATCATCCGTGGATCGCACGCGGATCTTATATGGCGCGGCCGAGAAAAAGCGGATGAAGATCCGACACATCTTCTATTTTTTTTTGCAATTTTCAATTGGAAAACCTTCCTAATTTACTGTTTTGGGTCATTTTTTTCTTATTTTTTTTGGTTTCTAGTTACATTGATATGTTTACTCGCATTCTCCGTAACTTTTCCGAACGAAATTTCGTTTTTCAGTCACGGTGGGATCAACGACAGAGGACATCAAGCTCAGTGACGCTTCAGAGGAAGGAGGTATAGTATCACACACACTTTGCTATGATTTTCACCGATAAATTTCAGAAGCGGATGTTCGACAAAGAGCCCCAGGACTACAGGATGCGTTCAACGACTCGAACGACTACAGAAGGACAAGCGACGCCTGGAACATCGATAAAGTTTTTGCCTTTTTTTCAGATAAAATACATGTTTTCCAGTACTCGGTTGTTCGGGAAATACAAATACCGGAGCGCGAGGACATAAAGGGATGATGTGAGAGTGGAATCTGGACTTAGCGAAATCTTTCTGAACTCTGCTGCATGACGGTTCGCTGTGGACACATAGTGAAAATTGGGACTTAGGCGAAAGAAATTGTGCGTGTGTGACGGTTCGCGTCGTGTCCATAATCAGAAATGGGAAGGGGAATAGGAGGGAGGGGATGGGGTCGCGGGGTGTCCATTTCCAGGAATGGTTGACGTATAGCGCCGGATGCATATCCAGAAACGGTTCGCTGTGTGTCCATAATCAGAAATCGCCGTGGACGCATAACCAACCGCGACGGTCGCGCGTGGACACATTATGGAAACATAATCTAGGCATATGTCTTACCTATGACTATCACGCGCGAGGCACGAATGTGGCACGGCGGATCCATAATGTCTATGCCGCGGTTCACCTGTGTAATAGATTTTCTAATATTTCTACTTTCTTCTTTGATGATACCCATTCGGCTCTTCTAGACAGAGGTGGTCGTAAACAAGTCCCCTCATTGAACCGTCTTTTTTATAGATTTTCTAACAATTTTTACTTGCTAACGCTAGAAAATCCTCGTTCGCAATCAGCCAACGTGCTCTCGAAGCAGTTCGCAACCTCTAACTTATCAACTTTTCGTTCTAAATGTACCCAACTTCACTCCTCCCCCCACTGGACCGATTAATCGCGTAACCCCCAAGAGTGTAATAAATGCTCCGAAAGACACCGCCCGTGTTTCTCAATGTCTCCCCCATGTATTAAAGTGTCCGTGGATCATGCGTTCGTTTCGTTGCGCACGCGCATAATACCGTCTTGTCCCTTCTTCCCCGCCACCCAAGGAATTCTTCTGTTTGTTCGCCTTGCCGATTCCTCCTTCGCTCCTACACTGCCATAATCTGTCATCGTCTCGTTGTCCCGTGTGTTCTCTCCTCCACAGACCCATTTGTCTGTCTTTCTGAGTCTCCTCTATTCGCAGTACTCTCTGCTCCCTTCCTGCCACTTGGTGCCTCTCCCCCAGTTCACCCGGAATCACCTTCTTTCTCTTTTCGAAATGACCCCAACGGGTCCCTCATTTCGAAAGTCATTATCATGGGGAACCTGACAATTAAGTGGCGCCCTGACACATTTTCAACGATAATTACTGCCGATTTTATCGATTTTTTGTTCTTTTTCCGCCAGTTTTTGTACTTTTTGGTGTCAAGCCTTACTGCAAGTTTCTAAGTCTAAATCGCCTCATTTTTTTCAGCTAACATTGCTATTTTAAACCTTATTTTCCCCTCTGAACTTCTAAAATCAAGCTGACCGTGTAACTCGAGCTTCCCGACTGCTAGTAGTCAGTGACCACCCATTTCTCTCAAATTACATGAGAACTCGCCAACAACTTCGCAGTATTAGTCAACCTAAATCCCCCAAAACACTACGAACCCCTCTCCTCAATGATTCCCCTATTCCATCACCGAAGTCGGTCCCATCAACGTCCAACACTCCGTCAGCCACCACCAATTCCCGCTAAAACATGGAAAATCTCGGTTTTCTCTCGATTCTCCCGCCTTTTTCTGACTAATTGACCCATTTTTCAGCGGTCCCATTCCGTGGGCGGAAGCAGCAGCAGTCCGACAAGCTCTTTTTCGTCGAGTGACGAGATTGAGGAGCGTCAGAGCAGAAAGTGAGTTTATTCGTCCTTTTTTGGAAGAAAATTGACTGAAATTGAACAAAATTACCGTAGTAAATTCAAAGGCGCATGCTCATTTTGCTCCTTCGTTGCGAGACCCGTGTACAAAATAATTAGCTGCTCCTTTAATGTCTTTGTTTTCAAACTTTTTCCACCAATTTTAACTCATTCCAAATGCATTTTTCAGCAAATTCTGGCAAGAACGACATGTATCGAACGCTGAAATTGAACGAATAATTGAGGATTTCATAGCGAATGGTATTTCCAGTGAGTTTTTTCATACAAAATACGAAAAAATGAGTTGATTGCGAAATTCCGTTTCTATTTGGTTTCTAGACGTTTATTGAGTTTGTGGTATTTCAATTGATTGAAATTTGCTGAAAAAAACCAATAAAGGTTTCATAACGTCTCTGTAAAACAAAAGTTTTGCAGAAATGAGCAACGGTAACAGCTACAACCATCACTTCCCGACGAGCCTGCCCATCTCGTGCTCTTCCCACTCCATCCAGTCCCAATCCCGGATGAATTCCATCAATGCGAATTTACTGTCGCCCGGGAACGACGTGATTGTTACGAGGACAGTGTCACCGTCCTTCTATTCACATGGAATGCCGACTAGGGACAATGTGTTCAGGAAAGACGATCATGTCAGGATTGTGGCAGGCACAACGGTAAGGAAACTTGAATTTTCAATTGGAAAGTAGTGATTATAGGACCCGGCATGGTATCGAGCACGAAACTCTAACCAGGAAGAAGGGCTCGTTCACGCCGATTGTGTAGTAAGGACAAAGTGAGTTTTGAAGAAGTTATCACAGAATAAGTAGCATTCTTGCAGTCAATCTTACGATAACGGAATTGTACGAATGCGTTACGACCCTGGAACAGCTTCCACGGCATCCAGTACCTCCTCCCATCACTCATCAGCAGCCTACAATCAGCCATGGTTCCACGGAGCGATCAGCAGGGAACAGACAGAAAAGTGAGTGTTTATGAGAGCTCTAGAGCCTTTTAAAAGCTCTCAAAGTGTTCTAAACGTCTACAACCCTCTATTGCTTCGAGATTACTCCGCAACAAGTCCGACGGAACTTTCCTCGTCCGAGAATCCACCAACTTCCCCGGCGACTTCACTCTCTGCATGGCTCACAAGGGAAAGGTGGAGCACTACCGGATCTCGCAGTCTTCGAGCGGTCAGCTGTCGTGCGATCAGGAAGAGTACTTCTCGAATCTGACGCAGTTGGTATCGGTGAGTCGTTAAAGGCGGCGAACGAACGAACGGGCGGGTCATAAACCGGTATGGGCGAACCGAGAGAGAGAGGGTTATCAAATTATCAATTGGTCTTTTGAAAGCAATGAAATGCGTTGTAAATGGAGAAACAACAGGGATAGAAACATTTGAATCAAACGAAAGGGACCTAAATAACACTTCTCGTTTCCAGCACTACAAACGAGACGCCGACGGTCTTTGTCATCGCCTTGTCACCCCAATCATCTGCGAAACCGCTCAATTCTCCTCCAACGGCTCCTCATCCTTTGGATCTTCCTCCAACGTTGATCTCGAGGATCGGACGTCAGTGTTTCGACACGCAGGACTCGTTATTTCGTCAAATGACATAGAACTTGGAGATACAATTGGACACGGAGAGTTTGGAGACGTGCGATTGGGGACTTATAAGAATCGGAAGGTGGCAGTGAAGGTATCGAAGCGACATGGGAATGGGATGTTGGATTCGTTACTGGATGAAGCCAGGTTTATGGTGTAAGTGTTTGGAAGCTAAAGATTGAGAAAAAAGGTTGATTTTCAGTGGATTAGCCCACCCAAACCTAGTAACATTGGTTGGAGTGGTTCTCGACGACGTTAACGTCTACATGATCACCGAGTACATGGCCAATGGAAATCTAATCGACTTGCTCAGATCTCGAGGACGACATGCTCTCGAAAGGAGGCAGCTCATGAAGTTCGCAATGTAAGTGTCAGTTGAGCTCTTTGGAGCCAAAAATTGACTGTTCAGAGACATATGCGAAGGAATGTGCTACTTGGAATCAAAACAGATAGTCCATCGAGACCTGGCAGCCCGGAATGTGCTCCTCGACGAGAGTCTCAACGCGAAAGTCTCCGATTTCGGGTTGGCGAAGAAATCGAACAGCACATCGCATGACTCGGCTTCCGGAAAGTTTCCAATCAAATGGACAGCCCCAGAAGCACTTAGGCATAGTGTAAGCAGAGAAAAACACCAGAACTGAAAGAAATTTGTCGTTTTCCAGCAATTCTCCCCTAAATCCGATGTCTGGTCATTTGGCATACTTCTCTGGGAGATCTTCTCGTTCGGAAGAGTACCCTACCCGCGGATTGTGAGTTTTTCATTCGAAATTTGCGGGTTCTCTCTGTTTTTCTGGCCTAGCCTCGGGGGATCTTCTGAACTTGTCCGTTTTCAGGGTGCCGATGGTCGTTCGGTATGTCAGACTTTGTGCTCTTTTTGCATTCTTCCCTACCCACTTCTATCTCTCACTGTCTCTACCTCTTTTTGAGTTGTTTTAAGGGATTCTGGGGAACGGGGGCTCTTCTAATTTCGTGTGTGACTCACTGACAGTGTGCTCCCTATTCCCCAAATCCCCGATTCTCAGTTGCTGACACTTTTCTCTATCTTCCTTCCTCTTCTACTCTTTACTCCTTCTTCCCCCGGTCTTCTTCAAACTCAAAACTCGAGTGACAGAGCATCAAAATCAACAAGAAAGCCGCAATTTCAACCTGATAGACCTTGTTTTCAGCCAATCCAAGACGTGGTTCGATACATTGAAAAGGGATACCGAATGGAAGCACCGGAAGGATGTCCGCCCGAGGTTTTCAAAGTTATGCATGAGACATGGGCGTTATCACCGCAAGAAAGGCCCTCGTTTAGACAGGTTAGTGTTTTATTTAAAAAAAAACGATTTTTCCCGTTAGAAAACATTAGTGTCATCACTAGAATGAGTCATAAAACACCGACCAATTTACAGCTGATCAAACACACACTAAACTGATATTTCTCTCTCATTTTCGATTTTCATTTCTGAATTCTCTAATCCATTCAAATTTGCAGGTCTCGCAACGACTATCAGATCTTCGAAACACTGTTTGATGATTCATCGCCGATTTCTCGCTTCTTCCATTTTTTTTCGAAATTCTAGTCTGTTTTCGCTCATTTTTCAATCGATCGTTACATTTTGCCTATAATTTTCCTGGATTGTCTCAGAATTTTTGTCATATTTTTTCGGATGTTTTTTATTAGGAATCAACAATCAAAACCCCCAATCCTACACGGTTTTCTTGCGCATTTCTCTCATTTTTTACCTGGATTTTTATTGAATTTTCTTTTTCTCAACGTTATTTCGAAATTTTCCTTCTTTCTAATCGCAAAATTCACTTTTTCTCAACTACGAATTCACCCTGAAAATGCTCAAATTTTGCCCCATAACATGTAAAAATTCATCGATTTTCTCCAAATTTCTGGCATAATTTTCTAGATTTTTTGTTTGATTTTCATATTGTACGTTTTACTCTCGAAATATAGAAAAATTGGTTGGAAATTATGATATAAAACATATATTTTTTGCCTTTTTTTCTGTATCTGATACAGAAAACTCTTCTTTTTTGTGTGTTCGCTGTCACTGGTATCTACAAAAGTTTTGTTTTTTCAGATGGAAAAAATGAAAAAATTGTTTTTCAAAAAGAATAGGAATAAAAAGGTTTCTGCAGATGTGGTAATGTCGTCGACTTTCAAGAGTTTTGTGGATTACGACGGTGATAAAAAGGTAAATTTATGGGGAGTTTTGAATGAAAAAACTGGAAAAAAAGTTCGGTGCGAGACTCAAGTCGCATGTTGCAACGGGTCTCGCCACGAAAATGGTTTTGGATGTTTTGTCGGTTCGAGACCGATTTTCATGAAATTTCTCGCTAAAACACATGGAAATAAGGTTACGGAACATTCTCACACTCAGTTTTCAACAGGAATTTCCTTGATTTGGCAAAAAATTTTCAAATTAAGAAAGTCGAAATTCGATTATTTCAAATCAAAAAGCGATAAAAAGCGATGCATTTAGAGTAAATTTAGTCAAAACAAGTTACGGAACCCTTTTCCAATAGATTATACCAAAAATGGTCCGGAAAAAATATCTATCATTCCAGCCCCAAATTGCCGTCTCAACACACTTTGAATCGTCGTCAGGACCCCCGACAGGCTCAGAATGCATCGAAAACCGACAGATCAACCTTCTTTCCAGTAAGAAACATTCAAAATCTAACCCATCTTCCCAATAATCTCAATTTCCAGATGAAATCGAAAGCTATGCATGCGAAAATGTGTCATTCTCGATGCAATTCGGAGAATCGGAGCAGGGAAGAGTGGTCTGCACGAAAGTACGACTCAGGTTCATTCCACTGGTGCAGAAGCAGAGAGACTTGCCACAACGAAACAAGTTCTTCGACGACTTCTACGATGTCCCGTTGACAGCGATTGCCAAGTTGGAAGTGGCAATTGTGAAAAGTAGCAATAAGGGAAAACCAGACAAGTTTCAACGAATGGAATACAACTTATCGAGCATGGAAACCGTGTCGATTATCAAGTTGATTCTCAAAGACATGCGAGTCGTCACTGTGGACCTTCGGAGATCGCAGAACGGAACCAATCTCGCGAATCAGATCCTTTTCTTCTCGAAAAGTGGACCCATAGAGAAGTTAGTGCAGGTTGGAGCTGCGATGGAGGATAGAGGACAGAAAGCGAAGATTCCGTACAATGGATACGATGCGTGGCAAGCAGAGCTTCAGAGATGCCGTCAGAAGACCGAGTCATCGGCGAATTGGGGAATCAGAGCATTGCACAAGGAAGGATTCAACTATGCGGCACAAGGGTGAGTTTTGAAATTCAAAACAGTAAATACAACCCACCTCTTTCAGATATCCAATGTACGTGGTCCTCTCCAACTACCTAAGTCGAAACGACATCGAACGACAACTCCAGAACTACAAGCAAGGTCGTCTTCCCATCTGGGTATGGTCTAGAGCCAACGGAAACGCCGCGCTCCTCCTGTCGGCAGACCATGAAAACAACATTGCCACCCCGGAGATTCTAGAGAAGTAAGGGATCCTCGGAAGTATTTATCTGAACTAACCCGATCTTCAGAATGATGGACAGCATTGCCAGATGTCACCCGGACTCCGAAAAACCACATATCATGAAGTTGGATCCCGACTTTGTCTCCCAAGTCGGCAAAGCTTTCGATCATTTGCTGTCTCTTTGTGCAATCGGTAAATCTGAAGTTTCAAACTTTTTCTCATGAACCCTTAATTTTCAGATTCCTACGAACAATTCGTATCCCGAGATCGCCACTGGCTGTCGAAAATTCAGCGAACCGGATGGTTGAACCTCGTCAAAATGTGTCTTCACACCACCTTCCAGACGATCAATTGGATTGTGGATAGAGATCGATCGGTGATTTTGCAAGGTTCGTAGATCCACCAACTCCACAAACAATCAAGACCTTCATTTCCAGAAGAGGAAGGTCGAGATCTCTGCCTTGTAATCGGCAGTCTCACCCAGATCTGTTGTGATCCATTCTACCGCACCACCACTGGATTCGCACAGCTTATCGATAAGATGTGGATTGCACTGGGACATCCATTCGGAGAACGACTTCTCGGACGAGATGATGACGTGACGACGCGACTGAAGGCGCCGACGAAGATGGCATCGGCGAAGACGGATGTGATGCCGACGTGGCTGCTGTTCCTGGACTGCGTGGCTCAGTTGCATCGGATTTACAATTTTGAGTAAGCATTTTAAGGGGGAGAACAAGAGAATAGGCAGGGAAAAGAAATGAGAAGAGGAAAAAGAAATCGTAGGTGCCAAAGGGTAAACAATGAGAGACGACGGCGACATACACAGGCGCATGATTGTTTTTCAGTGTCTGTTTGTGCTGGGGAAAGAGGAAAAGTACTGTAGGAGAAGGAATTAGTATATTAAAAGCAATCTGTCGATCGATTCTTGATAAAACTGGCCTCTAGAATGAAGTTGGTGATGACAGGTGGAAAGAGAAGACCACCTGCTGTGCAGCCTCGCCCAGTCCCTAAACTGATCATTTTCAGGTTCACCTTCTCCCAACACGTCCTCATTGCTCTCTGGGACCTGTCTCTCACCGGAATGGTCCCCGCGATGACCTGTAACAACCTGGAAGAGCAGCTTGTGTCTCGAGTTGGCGGTGGACCCTTCCCACTCGATAGATACTACGAGAAAGGATACTCGAAGATGTTTGGCAACATTTGGCACGACTCGGTGCTCTTTTTGGAGTCTATCAAGAAGAGTGAGTTTTGTTTCTGTTTCTTAGTACAGTTCAATGATATCATCTTCAGACCGCCCGATCTCACCATCATCAAAGTTCCTGCAATGCGAATTTATCCGTCCTCCAACCACCGCCTGCGACATTCATCTCTGGTCTGAGTGCTACCTCCGATGGATCCTCCCGGCGAATGGAAGAGGAACAGGAGCACCATCAGAAGAGGCCGCCCTGGATGAGAAAATGATCGAATTGGCGAAGAAGTATCAAAGTTCGGAATGGAAGAAGCATGTCGACTTGCCGGAGGAGTACTCATCTGCCTATCCGTACTCGATCCCGGAGATCTCCCGCCCGATTCTCGACCTCAACCACTCAAACTTCTCGGAGCAACCCAGTCTGCAAGACAACTCTTCCGTCTACTCAATGTCTTTCAATAATCAAACGGTAAGATTCAGAAGATCTACTTTACGAAACAATCTCAATGTCTTCCAGCCCGTCTACAACACCACCACCGAATCTGTCTTCGATGCTCTCTCGATGGAAAAGAGAACCAAGGAGTACGGATCCGAGTCTCCAGTGATCAGCATGAGACCCAAAGAACAGATTGTTGGGTTCTCGAAGTACGCCATCGACACACCGTCCCCGAGAGTTCACTCCAAGACCATGGACACGCCGATTCTCGAGAAAGTGAGTTCTTTGAAGCCTTCTGAATCCCCAAAATGAGTCGCTGGCCGAACCCTGAAATGCTCTTCCATCCCGAACACCTTTTGTTTCTATGGAGATTTCATGAAAATCCTCTTGCAGACCGCCTCTCCAGCCACCACTCCATACCGCCCAACTCCTGCTCGTCGAAGCAACACAGTCCGTGCCGACAGTCGTCCGATCCCTCCTCCACGCCCCGCTGCCCTCTCTTCCGCCTCTTCCTCCTCGACGTCATCCGGTCAGAATCAGATTCAGAACCACACGACGAACAACTCGACGATCGTTCATGTCACCTACAAAGATGATTACGGAAACACCGTGACCAGATTCTAGTGTGTTTGAATAGGTACTAGTATGTTTTCCCCATTTCTAGATGCATCTACCAGCCTTTTTTATAACTTGAAAACTTGCCCGCAAATCTCAAAATTGTCACTTTCTTTTCACTGTCGAAAACTCAATATTTCCGTTCACTTTGCAGTCTATTCCGTTCCCGGTTACGAAATGTCAATATCCCATTCAATTCTTATCCCCATGCAGCATAATCCGCAGCTTTCCCACCTGCCAGATATCTTTCAGCTTCCTTCATTTATACTGTGATTCAATATTTCAAAAGTTGTGATAAAAATTCGACTCATTTTTTTTTCTCCGATTGTTTTTTTATGATTTTTGATTTGTCTCGGTTCACCTATCCGATTCCCCTATCTTTCATTGATTTTCACACTTTCCGAACCTACTAATCCCTGTTTTCGATGATTGTTAGCATGGTCGACGAGCAGAGTGAGGATCTCATTCAGGAGAAGAAGACGAATGAGAAGTCGGCGATTCGCAAGCAGATCGAGGAGTATCTCGGCAAAAAGTATGAGGTGAGTGAGGGTTTCAATCAGTTTTCAGAGCTGCAAAACCAAATGTTCCAGGTCGCTCTTGCCGACGGACGGCTCGTTCGTGGAGTCATGATCGCCACCGACAAGGACGCCAACATGATATTTCATGCGGTTAGTCTTTGAAAAAACAAGTTACACCCCTAATTTTCTATCTTCCAGGCCGAAGAGCGTTGGTCCCAAAACCCGGCCAAAGGATCCCGTCAACTCGGCCAAGCGATGATCTCGAAGAAACACGTGAAAGCCATGTACGAGTATGTCGCTCCGCCGCCGGATGTCATCCCAATCCTCACAGAAACCAAGCCGACGCCACCCGAATCATTGTCTCCAACTACCGTCCAAATGCAAGAAGCTTCTCTCGCTGATGACTCGTCTACACATGATGAGGATCCGGTGAAGCCGAAGAATGCTCCGAAGAAGAATGGACCGAAGAAGCAGCAGAAGAAGAAGAACAAGGGAAAGAAGAGAAAGTGATCGATTCCACGATTCCTTCATTCTCTACTCTAAATCTTGGTTCCTTCCCGATCTTTCCCCCGTCCCATTTCTCTGGTTAAGTGGTCCGTTGTCGATCTATATTGTATTGAGTCATTTTCAAGTTTTCATTCTTCTTTCTTTCATGTCAAAAAGTCAGTTTTAGAACAAAAATCTATGTTCTGTGTTCTAGAGGCAATCTCATTGATTCGATGGTTCCTTTTTGTTAGTGATCGCTTTCAATGTTCGCTAAAACCTGCCCAGGATTCAAGATATGCTTCTTCAGCTGTGTATGTTCGGAATATGAGAGGATCAGAACCAAAATTCAGCCCGCGAAGGCATGGTTTCTGCGGAGGGCAGCCGGATCCGGAAGAACTCCGTCCTCGGCCTTCACGCCCCTAAGCGCACCCGCTCCGCCATCCCTTCTCGCTCAGAGAATGGATTAGAGTTCTCTTCAACTCCTCTGTCTAACTGATCATTGCGCGTCGCGGCGAGTGGTTGTTGGAAAGCAGCCGACACCTCGCGGGTTCCGCCAATCTGCGTAACTTGCAGGTGACGAGGCGCCGCCCACTTTTAAAGAATAGGTGTGGAAACAAACAGATTCGGAATAGTTGAGAACTTCGAAATGAAGGTTAGAATGGTTTATAAACATTAGAAATAGAATTTCCATAACATCAGCATTGAAATTCAACACCAGAAACCTCCTTTGTCAATCAGAATTGGTGCTCCAATCCGGCCAGAACTCTTCCTTCATCCGCGTCACAAATGTCATCTGAAACCAAATAGACCAAGTGAAAAAAACCTTTTGAAGTGTACTAAATTCGGAGTGCGATCCTTCATAAACTGCTTGACTCGAGCTTCGTTGTGCAGCGGAGTGTACTTGAATTGGGCCAACACGGCGAATGCCTTGCAGTCCAGCTGCCAAATTGCCGGAAGTTCAAACGGGGAAATTTTGGGTTTAGGGGAGGGGAAAGTAATGGAAATATGTTACGAAATACTTGTGTAGTTTCTGTTTTACTAGCTTAGCTTGAGCAATTTCGCTCTAAATACCAACGAACTTTCCTCGATCACTAACTCACCCAACTCGGTTCCTTGACATCAAAAAAGTACTTATTAGAGTTCAAAAGTGATGCCAATGCCTCCAACATGGCTTCTGTTCTCACTGTAACCTCTTTTCCTGCTGATTTCCCCGATAAACCGTATCCACGGACTCTGCGACGAGTCTGAAACATCGCTCTTTTCTGAGCAAAACACACTTCTTCCCCTACCCTCTTCTGCATCTGTGGAACTATCCAATTCCTCCAAAAATACAATCCAATCTTCCCAAAGTCCTCAATAATCTTCCGATCATCTCGGAGCCACGTGAAATCCTGTCCACGTGAATAGGCCAACATCCAGGACAGCTCATCGAGAAGAGCACTCAAGGCGAGAGCTTGAGCACGCTCTTTCGGGGTTAGACCAGTGTCGATTGACTGGAAATCGGGTTGTTAAGATTGTAAGAGGCCTTTGTTTAACAAATTCTAACTTTTCCGTATTTGGCGAGTAGATAATCGAGTCCTTCCATCACATTGCTAAAGTGATAGCCATCTGCTTCGACCACTGGAAACAAGTGTTCTCGGGGAAGCACGTTGTACAGAGAACACTGCATTGTCTGGAATACTCGGAAGATTCAGAATAACACGCCTCCCATTCGAAATCCTTTACTAACTTCATACGGGATTGCTTTGGATCGAAGCACTGTTTCTAGGAATAGACAGGACGGAGCGTAATAGGGAACCGTGATGGTTCGAGGAAGAGTTGTCAAGAGAGCTACTTTCCGAGCCATTTGACTTTTGAATGCCAAGTTCTGCTGACGACGAAGTGCTCATGAAATGTGAGCCGAATTCAATCATTCCAGAAGACGATCACGTTTCATGATGACTGATTTATGCACATAACATTATAACAACGTCAAACAATAACGATTTATCCGGAAGGAAGGTATGAACAACAAACAAGTTAGACCATTCTTCTGAGAAGGTTGTTGAGCTGGTCTTCTCTGTTTCCGAAGTCTCCTCCCTCGACGAAGTGGTTGGTCTTCTTGGTCCATCCTCCGGTTGGGTTGTTGAGCTTGAAGGGCCACAGGAAGTTGGTGGCCTCCTTGAAGTGTGGTCCGACGGTGGCGATCTCGTGGGCCAGATCCTCGAGACAGATGATGTTGAACTTTCCTGGAAAATAGAAAATTTTAATTAAAATTCATGAAAATTGTCATCGTGTTATTGAGACGCATTCTGAAGTGAATACACCTCACCCAAAAACAAGATAGTTGCTATAGCTCAGTTTTGACGGCTGGCTTGGATAATAATGAGTCCTATAACCAGTGCTTTTGAAGAGCATCCCCAATCGCCTACTTCGTTCCCGAACTTACCGAGGCTCTTCTCGACGATGGTGTTGTCAGTGATTGGCACACGGTTTCCATCAACCTTGGCGTATCCGCGCTTGTAGAGGAGATCGTGGATGGTCTTGTTGTTTGGGTATCCCCAAGCGACGTATGGCTCGATGATGCGGAGCAGTGGGAGGGTGGCCTTGTTCAGCTTGACGAACACTCCGTTGTTGATCTGGCGGAGACGGAGGATCTGGAGGGCCTTTCTTGGCTTCGGGTGGAGCTGGTTGATACCACGGATTCTCACGACGAAGGCGACCTTGTGCTCAGCTGGGACGTAGAAGTCTCCCTTGGCCTCAGCCTCGCGCTTGAGTCTGAGTCCCTCCTTCTGGGCGTTTCTGTACTCCTGGACGTACTTCTCAGCACGCTTGAAGTATTGGGTCTTCTTCTCCTTGTTCTTCTGCAAATAATGGTTCAAGTTGATTGAATTACAGTAATGAAAATAATTATTTCCCCAAAGAATTCGCTAGAACTGTCATCGTGTTATTGAGACGCATTCTGACTTGAATACACCTCACCCAAAAACAAGATATTTCTTATAGCTCAGTTTTGACGGCTGGCTTGGATAATAATGAGTCCTATAACCAGTGCTTTTGAAGAGCATTCTAAATTTTTAGGACTAAAAAGCAAACTCACAGCAGCAAGGGTGACCTTGGTCTGAGCAGCCTTGGCGCGGGCGTCGGCTCTCTGCTTTCTGCGCTTCAGCACAGTCTCTGGGACTTGCGGGACTTTCTTGCTGAAAAACATGAGAATTAATTCCGAATCTACGAAATTTTGGAAAATTTTCAAAAATCAAGCAATTTCCTTGATTTTTGAAAAAAATAAGTGAAAACTTACGTTGGAGCCATGGCAGGCGATTGATACCCTGGAAATTCACAATTACTGTTGAGAAAAGAGAAGAAAAAGAGCGAACGAGCGGAGTAAAAAAATTTTTCGAGCAAAAAATGATTTTCAGCCAATTTTCCCAAAATTTCAGCAAAAATTCGAAAATTTGTGCATAAAATAGACTCTAACAGCTCTGGAATCCAACTTTTCGGATTTTTTCAACCTGAAAATGCCAAATTTGGCACAAAAAACGCGAAAAACGAGCAAAAATTCGTTAGGCCAGGCGAAAAAATAGAAAATTTAGCGAAAGGGGCGCAGCGAGTTCGGGGTACGGTAGGTGATTTCGTGGCGAGACCTGCCAAGTGCCGCGATGCGGCTCGCGTCGCGGTCGTCCCGAACAACGTGGCTGCGCCGGTGCGCCTGACCTGTTTTACGTCCAATTTCACGGGTTTCTCACGCATTTTCCCGCCCCAAATGGCATTTTTATTGGAAAAACGGCTTCTGAGCCGTCTTTTTATTGACTTTTCAACCAATTTCAACAGGAATGTCGCTCGTTATCCGTGTTTTTCCATTTTTTTAACGCCCTGTTCCGTATTGCGAAATTCTGTCGACAAACAACTTTTCCGCCGCTCCCTCGCCCCTTTTTTGGTTGATAAGCCTCAAGAGTCTTTCATAATACATTCCCCATACCTTGCTGACTAACAGTTTGAGTTAGGTTTGATAAAATGCCGCATAAAACCCCCTCTTCCTTTCCATTTTTCAAACTTCTCCGCTGACAGCTTCACTTCCTTTCTCTTTGTATCTGAACTCATTATTCCGCTAATTTGCATCTTTCCCATGCTATACGAGAAAGATATAATCAAAGTCAGGTGTAGATCAGGCTGAAGCCGGACAGATTGTCTCGACGAGACAGACCCGAAACCGGTTCCGCTGTTCAATTCCCGATTTTTTCGCGTCGCCGCAGCGCGAAAGAACAGAAGGGTGAACATAAAATTTCCATCCAATCTTTTCGGCAGACAAAACAGCCGCTTCGTCCAATCGTCCTATTGATATCGATTTTCCTTACAATAACAACATAGCGGTCGTATGATGAATGAATCATGTGACCGGCGCCGCCGCCGCCCTTTCCTTCGTTTCTTGCATCCGTTTGTATATATAAACACCTGCTTCGAAACAAACTTTTCCGTTTTTCAGAGTTACGAAAGATGGGCTCTCGTGATGACGAATACGACTACTTGTTCAAGGTTGTGCTGATAGGAGATTCAGGAGTCGGAAAGTCGAATCTGTTGTCGCGTTTCACAAGGAATGAGTTCAACTTGGAATCCAAGTCTACTATCGGAGTCGAGTTCGCCACGAGAAGCATCTCCGTAAGTCGCACCTTACCAGCTGTCCGTCCTAATCCGCTTTCCTGCAGGTAGAAGGCAAGACCGTGAAGGCTCAAATTTGGGATACCGCCGGACAGGAACGTTACCGTGCCATCACATCTGCCTATTACCGTGGAGCCGTCGGTGCTCTGTTGGTTTACGATATTGCCAAGCATGTGACGTACGAGAACGTGGAACGATGGCTGAAAGAGCTCCGTGACCATGCCGATCAGAACATTGTCATAATGTTGGTCGGTAACAAAAGCGATTTGCGTCACTTGCGTGCTGTTCCAACCGACGAGGCCAAGATCTACGCCGAGAGGAATCAGTTGTCATTTATAGGTGAGTCAATGGAGCTCTCATTGTTTATGTAATTCGAGCGTTCTTTGCAGAGACCTCTGCCCTCGACAGCACCAACGTCGAGGCTGCGTTCACGAACATCCTGACGGAAATCTACAAGTCGGTGTCAAACAAGCACGTCGGATCCGACCGACAAGGCTACGGCGGAGGTAGCGGAACAATTATTCCGGCGCCGCCGACCGAACCACCAAAGAAGCAGTGCTGCAACTCCTAAATCACATCGTGTTTTTCGTGATAACGTGTGTATTTTCCGAAATGCCTTGTCTTTTCTTGTGCTGCCTCCAATTCCCCTTCCCCACCATCAAATAACCGAAACTGCTTCTAGCTTCCACTGTGGTAGTAGAAGTCGTCTCGCCCTGGGTCTGGTGTGCGGTATAATTGTAATTTCTTTCTTCCAAATTTGTTTCTATACGCCTCCCCCATCCCCATACATTCGTCCTCGAATTACTTTACGACCCCCTTTTCAGAAGATTGTGATCTGAGTTGAGTGGTGCTGCTTTCCTATCACTTTTCCGACTCAAGTTAGCTGCACACTTCAGCTGTTTTTACTCTTTCCCCAATTCAATTTAATTATGGCCTCCTCCCATGTGTATATTCCTAAAATATTGGTTATTGGTAATGTGAGTGTGTCTGTTGTACAACCAAATTGTGATCGATCGGTCAGTAATAGACCGGAAGAGAAGCTCAAGCACAAACACAACGAAGAAACATCAAGAACTGTTCGCACTACTGTACACATTTTTTAATCAATTTTTTATTTATTACCGCAATCCTCAATTTAGTCATAAATATAAATGTATCAAAATTCTATCCATATTTCAATTCTCTAAACGGAATCCTGAAGTTTCCCATTGTATCCACCTTTATCTTTTGATTCCTTCACGATTCCCTCATAATGAGTCCGCATTTTCGCGGCGAGACCACTACAGTAATCTGTCGCACACGGTGGGCCTAATTTCTGCATTTTTGCGTGATTCCCCTACATAATACGCAATTTCCCGTCGTTTTCAGGGATTTTTACTGAGATTCAGCGCCAAATTTAAAATTGAGATGTAAATTATTCAGAATTGACCAAATTTCGGTAAAAAAGACGAGGGAGCAGTTGTTTTTTCGCATTTTAAATCAATATCCGCGCTACTGAGACGGCGAGAAAGCAGTAGACGCAGAGAAAAGCGTCTGTGTTTGTCGTCCTTGGGTCCCCGGTGTCTCCCTGCTTCGCGACCCCGACAGACTCATCTATGCGTCTATCCTGTTCAGCACACTCTCTCCCGGTTCTCTCACCATCTGCCAGTCTCCCGTCTCGACTCGTTCTCTGTTCGTCGTGCATTCGTTGCGTGCCGGCGTTGCGGACTTTGTAGCCATCGTTTTTCAAATTTTCTTCTTTTCCCTCTCTTCTCGTTATCGTAATACGGAAAAATCGATTCGCGAATCTGGAAGTTCCATTGAAATCCCTATAATTTTCAGAATGTCCGACGGAAAAGAATCTCACGAACACGCTCAACTCGCCCATCCAGAGGACCCCAATCAGCAGCACCAGGTATCGATTATCCACGCTGATCCTCTTTTCGAACGGTTTTCCAATCAAAATTTCGGTTGGGAATCTTTCGAAATCTTTTTTTTTTGGTCGGAAGTTTCCGAATTCAAATATCCGCCGAAAGTGCGCGTTCCGAGGGGCATCAAACCTGACGCACATTGACACCGTCCGTGTACTTTTGATGATAAGGCTCCGTGGAAGAGATTTTGGGAAAGGAATAGGAAAAGTGGAATACTGAACATAATTTTGACAATTTCATCTAGGAAAGTTAGTTAGAATTGGGTCTCGCATCGATTTTGCCCAAAATTCAATATTTGGTGATAAATCAGATTATTCAGTTGATTATTTTTAGATCGGTCTACCACAAGAACAACCAGCACCAGAAGCTGCCGCCAGTTCAACTTCAACTCGCCCACGTCGAAATGCTCGCAAATCTGTGCTCTACAACAACGCCGACTACGAACTCCAACTTCCCGGCATGCCGAAAGAAGAGGAAGGACTTGCCGGAATAGCCAGCGACTCGCATCCGATCGACGAACAGCAGAATCCTCCGATCCAGAAGCCGAAGCGTGGAAGAGTTGGAGACACACCGCGTGGAGCCAAGAAACGCAAAGGACAGCCACATCTAGAGGAAATGCAACATCTACAACAATCGGAACCACTTGAGGAGGAGATCATACCGCAGGAACATCACATCTTTGCCGACGATGCTTCATTGCAACTTGGAGCCGAGCAGGAAGTTCCGCATACTCTCGGAGCCAACGTCGACGACGACGCGCCGCCTATTCTGGCTATACCAGCGGATTATGATCACCGACTCCATATGGTCGACGATCCAGATGAGCTGGCATTCGCAGATGACGATGACGACTTTCTTGATGGAAGACCGCCAGATTTGGAAGTCAACTTGTAAGTCCTCTTTTGATTGTTAAGCTTTTAGAAATTAATTTTCTATTCCAGACCGCTCAACAAACGTCGTGGACGCCCTCGTAAAGGAAATCAGCGACGAGGTGACAGTGACATTGGTGTGATGGGAATGGGAGGACTTGGTCATGAAGAAGATGTCGACGACAAGAAGGACAAGAAGATCAAGCCACATATCCAGACACCTCAAGGACTCTCGGGAAAGATGTACCGTATACCGGGCGAACGTGTCGTCAGCAAAACACTCGCCGATCGTCAGTACCATGTGAAACTCTTCGAGGATGAAGTGGATATGACTGAAGGTGGAGACTGCTACGCGACAGTCATCTCCGGATGCTTGGCATACCTGCTCAGAAAGGAAAGGATAATTGAGCTGCTCACACACGAAGCCGAGGTCGCCATGATCCGTGAAGGAGGCTGGATGCTTGATAAACCACCCCGATTGCCGCCACTCGTTCAACACAAAGTCTGCTACGCATTCTACGTCGATGGATCCAAGATGATGTCTATCAAGGACATATCCAACGATGATTTGAAGCCGTGGAGTTCTGCTGGAGAGCAATTCGGAGATCCAGTCATAAAGCCGAACGTCAGAAGACATCCAGTGGCTAGAATCGACGGAAGACTCCAGCCAGTCAAGGGAGATCCGAGAATCGCGGAGCTACATCTCACAGAGTACAGTGCATGGCTTCCGAGACTTCTGCGACTAAGAAAGAAGATCTTCTACCTCTCCCGTGATGGTCAGATCTACGGAAACATCCTGATCCTCTACGACTACACCTGCCCCGGAGAGTCCCCAGTTGTTGTCAACTTGCCACATGGAAACGACTACTTGCGGGGAGCCATGCAAGATCAGAACCAAGACCAATGCCTCGACGACGACACTCCTGGCTCCAATCCGTTCGAGGACGACGTCATCAACGGTCCTCGTGGCGGTTGGTTCCTCCGCGTCAGACCCAGCAAGCTCGGATGGGCGCACAACAAGAAGCTGCTGCTCAAGTACCTGATCAACGAACCGTCACTGCTCGAGGAGCAGAATCGTATGAACTGTCGTGTTCCCTACCTTCCACCACTCATCACCGGCGTCGGAGTCTTCGTCTACTTTGTCCCAGCCAGCTACGTCGCCAACCAGATACACCACACTGGAGATGGACTCTCTCCGTGGACTGTCAATCGTAAGTATTTTATAGTTTTTAGGGTTTCTGAAAGTCTCCTAACCCTAATCTTTCAGCAGCTCAAGGAGACGCACCTTCTCCTCGTGTCCGATCCACCCGCCGTGCTCTCATTCAGGACGAGAACGGAATCTACTGTCTCGCCAAGGAAACCGGATCATGGCAACAAACCCAGATGTGCATTGTTGAGACGATGTCCGTGCTTGCCAGATGTCCACGACTCCGCAAGAGAGTCATCTACATCCAGAGAAACAACTCCATAATAATCGGAAACGTCTGTTACATATACGAGTATGTCCGCGACGGAGCTCTGCCGACTCCGATCAACAAGGGACAAGTTCACAGTGCCTCGGGCGGTGGTGGAAGACAGAAGATGATCTCTCAGGAATCGTGGATTGAAAAGAAGGAACTGCTCGATCCTAACGGACCGTCGACATCTGCAAATCCAGGAGATCCAAATGGAGAGGAAGAACAGTTCATAGACGTCGAAGATCTGGAAGTCGTCGAAGAAGAAGTCATTGGAGACGTGACGATTCACGAGATGCAGACCGTGCAGCTTCATCATCAAATGCAGCAGGATACGATGATGGATGAAGAGTTGATAGAGATGTCGACGGAGGATGTGCTCCACGACGGATACGACATTGAGTTCGACGATGATCCGCTGTCGCAACAAGAGAATCCGGCTCCGTACTTTGACAATCCGCGTCAACTGGACACTGGTCATATATATCTGACTGTTCGCCACAAACGAGTCGCCGGAACATTCGATACAGTGCTTGAGTGGATCGCCAACACGAATGTCGTCGAGGAGCGTGGACTTCTGAACTACGCAAAGCCGGGACATCCGCCAATCGTCCGCAACGCCCGTGCCTACGCCTTCTTCGTCGCTGGAACCGCCATCTTCCCGCACGACATCAACCGCGACGACTTCTCGCCGTGGTCTCACAATGGAAATCAGCAGAACCCGACATGCTATCGTACGAAAGTCAGGAAGATAGGAGTGATTTGCGACGATGCCGGATCGCAGTTCCAGATCAAGGACGTCGACTACAAGACATGTCCATTCCATCTCGTCTTCCTCTACTCCATCAATCCTCGTGAGCCACGACTCCGCAAGAAGATCTACTACATGATGGAGACCGAATCTCGACTTGTCGTCAGTCACGCACTCATCATGTACGACTACAATCAGGAAGGAGAGCTCCCGAGAATGCATGGAGGTTACCTGAAGAGGTTCTCGAAGCGACAGGGCAAGAGACCTGTAAGTTTTTATTAGAAGTTTAACATGTCATTCAATCGATTCTTTTTCAGCCACTCCAAATCCACGACGTCGACAACGATGTGTCCGACATATCAGAAGCAGAGAAAGAGTGCCCGTTCGTCGTTCCGCCACAAGTTGCCGATGATGGAACCATGTACCTCCAGGTGATCGACATGGAATTCTGGAACGACAGAAACAGACAGCTCCACTTCCTCGTCAACAAGCCGTCATTGATGTGAGTTCTTGAAGCGTTTCTCTTTCTCTTATCAATCCGTTAATTTCAGTGAAGCTCTTGGTTGCCTGAATAGTCGTGTCCCTGCTCTCCCACCAGCCACCACCGGTAAAGGAGCCTACGTGTTCTTCGTTGATGGACTCGAGGTCGACGCTCGCAATCTGACCTGTGACGGACTGGTTCCGTGGTCCGAGAACAACAGTACTAATCCACGTGAGCTTTGATGTTTGCTTCTTCAATTTAACAAACTTCTGTTTCAGATGGTACTACGAAGCGTCCAAAGTCCGCAAAGACCCCACTGGCACTGAACCGAGACGGTCAGCTTCGTGTCTGGAAGACTCCTTCTCATCGCGGCGACCAGGTGGAGTTCCAGCTTCATGTCTACTCAGCGACCCTTCCCAGATGCCCACGTCTCCGCAAGAAGGTCACATACGTGCTGAAGAACGGTCGTCAGATTGGAAACGCCATGATAATATACTGGTACACGGAGCCTGGAGAGATGCCCACGCCTGTCAACGTGAACACTTCCGCTCAAGATTTCTCGCTTCAACGTCTCCCGCCACAAGTTCGCGAAGACATTCATCGTCTTCTGAGCCGCATGTCGCCTCCAGAAGTTGCCAAGATGATACTGGAAAAGTACGGAATCTCCGTGAACACCAAGATGCTCTACTACGTCCGTCGTCGAGAGATTATGCAGATGTCGTCGCTACGGAACAACGAGATGCCGGAGTCGTATGACATAAAGAATGAGATGATGGATGGCTCGCAGTACGTGGAGGAGTGGGCTACTGGACCAATGGATCCGAATGGTCCGTCGACGTCGTCGGATATGACTGATAAGCAGAAGATGATGCATGAGCTGCTCGACGAATCGGAAATGCAGGTCGCCCATACAGAAGAGATCGAGCAGCCGCCAGTTTCCCGACAAGACTATGGGAGGAAGATGCAGGATCATCCGATGCAGTCTCAACAGGCTCATGAACCCAGGAACTTCATGCACAAGACTCTCGGAGCAGCTGGAGCAGTCCGTGGAACACAGAGAAACGATGCTCTCTGGCGCATTGCGAAGACCTCGTTTGGAGCCGCCAACGAGGGAGAGACATTCGACATGCTGTTCAAGATGCTCTTTGACAAAAACGAACAACGGCTACTCCAAATCGTCAACCAGACTTTCGGAGTGGAAATATTGGCCAGCGAGGAAGTGATGGACAATGGAGAGATGCTGCATCTGGATGGAGAGGTAGTTGAGGAGATAGTCGAAGAGGAAGAAGTGGTGGCGGCAGGACCCGGTGGAGTTGCTGATGGAACCAGCGACGAGTCGAAAGTCTACATTGGAGACAAAGTGATGCCCAGTGAGTTATTTCAATTATTCTTCCTATCCTGAATGTTTGAATTTGCAGATGACATGGAACAAGTGATACTCGAAGAGGAAGTCCATCACGATCATCTAGCTCTCGTCGATGGAGTCATCGTAGAGGATGTCGACGAGCATCACATGAGACCATGAGTTATCACTTCTAGGTACCCATCGTTTCTTCTTCTCTCTTTTTCTCATTTCTACGGCTTCTCTGAATCATCTCTCATCTCAACGAACTTGTCTCAACTTGTCATCTTCCCTCTCCTTCTCACTTCTAATTTCTTTCTCTTTCTTTCAATTTTTTTATTCTCTTTTTGATCTTCTTCTCACAAATAACGCCGTCTTTTCTGTTCCTTTTTCTCTTTATACCCTTTGCCCTAATACGCCAAAACCCTACAAAGTCCACATCACCCTTTCGTTGACTCTTATGAGTCTGTTACCACCCTACCTGGAAAAGCTTTGAAACTATTTTTTAAACTGTCCTAAGTATTTAATAAAGTTAATTTTAAAGAAATCGAGAAGGATTGGAGGAATAGAAGATTCATTTTTCATAATGGTGGCTACAATCGAAAGAAAAAGGTGAAGGATGGTTACTACCGGAAGAGCCGCCGGGAAGTTGAACAAGGGATTCCTCCCTGTTCCGTTAGTTGGTGGGTGTTGGCATATGCCTGAAAAACCGCCTTGCCAATGACGGCGAACATTAGGAAAAGGAGAGAAATTGGCAAACATATGGGACATTGAGAATTTGAGAGGGAGAATTCGGTGTCAAGAGAAGAAAAAAAGGTTGTGACAAACGGCCAGGTTAAAACTGTTTGCCGACGCGTAGCAGAAGCTGTCTTCTTTCGCTCTCTTTTTTAGTCTCTGACGGGTTTCCTTGTGATCCCACTTCCTTGCGCAACAGTCATTTGCCATGTTTCAGGTAGACTATTGGTTCCAGAGAGAACACAATTTGCAACCTCATTATCTACGTTATGAGTTAGTTCAAACGTTGCATTGGTCAAGTGAAATCCTTGCACGGCTTTCAAAATAGAATAGGAGAATAGAAGAAAGTCAGAGAAATCGAAAAAGCAGCTTCCATCGGGAAGCTCAGGGGGAAGAATGAAAGCAGGGCTCGGGAAGCTTCAAGGGAAATAGGGGAATAGCGAGAGAGTATGCGAAGCATGGAGAAGGAAGAAATAGTGTAACAGTACAGTTTTGATTGGAAAACTGATTGGATTGAGTCATGGAACGGAGAGCATGCGGGGTTAAATGGATGGAGACATTCAGTGCTTGCCACAATGTTCTGTCACTCGAGAGGAATCTTGATTGTTGGAATGGTTCTGTAGTTCTGTGGTCCTGTAGCCAATACATTCGGTTTTATAGGAACGTTTATTCAAGCAATAGAAGGTAATGACAGAACAAAAAAATGGGAGGAATAACAAGAACATTATTTGAAATTAGACTGCTAAGAGTATCTAGTGTCGATGCACCATATAAAGAATCACTGGTTTTTTTGATACGAGAAACTTTGTGGTCACTGAAGAAATCTCCTACCAAGACTTGTTTGAAATCTGAATTTCTTATTTTGCTGGTATAAGACTGTATGGCTAACTCAGTGATAAAGTTGACGTATAATGGAGCGGACGACGACGACGATGGTGGCGGTAATATCAGTAATAATCATCCAATACTTGGAAAAAGGACATTCAGAAAAATCAAGACAGGCAGCCTCCATCGGGACGCTCAAGGGGTGAATGACGGAGAAGCTGGCGGAAGGGACGACGGGAGTTGCAAAGCGAGAGAGTTTTTGGTGACAGGAGACGGAGAACGGGTGAAGGACAGTGTAACAGTACTGTCTGGGAGAAGAGAGAAAAGCTGAAGGCCAGATTGAAAGATCAATTTTGATTCCACGGGAAGTTTTCTGCGTGACCAAGGCTCCTGAAATGAGGAAACCCCACTTTCCCGCATATCTTCCGAACATTTCACTGATTATTACTGTTCAAAGTCTTCATTGCAGTAACTCTGAGGGTAAGTCAAACTGTTCTCTCTCTTTCTCTTTCAGCGAGTCCCCAACTCTCGTCCACTTTCAGATAACATTTGAAATGATACTCGTGCAGCTGACTGCCCTGGTCATCACCATCACGACCGTCGTGCCGATTCTCTTCGGATGCGGCGGCGGAAAGAAGAAGAAAAAGACAGTGTCGGCGGAGAAACCAACGAGTAAACCGAAGAGCGCTGCTGTGGCCATCGAAGTCGTCCCGTCTGCCCTCCAATCCAAACCGCCCGTCGTCGCTGAACAGAAGAAGGAAGCGCCACCGGGCCCACCGCCGAAACCGCCAAGCCCTCCGAAACCAGTGGTTCAGGACACGAAACTCGCCGAGGAGATGCCGGAGAGTGAGAAGGAGAACGAGATGAAGGGCGGCATTCTGTTGCCGATGCCACCGAAGAATCTGAAGACTGAGGGAGAGGTGGAGCAGGCGAAAAAGATGAAGGAGATGCAGGAGGCGATGGATAAGAAGAAGAAGGAAGATAAGGAGGGCAAGAAGGACGACGAGATCATGTAGAGAACTTGTGAATAAGGAATGAAAATTGAGATTTGAATTGTGTTCTTGACTTCTTACTCATTGATGTTGATTACATAACCGGGAAAGAGAAAGCTTTCCAATTTCCAAATGCCATTAGTCAAGATATGGGTGCACCGGAAATAAGAAAAGAGCCTGATGAACCTGACCAAAAAAGAACAGCTTCTCCATGTCAAACCCCCAATTTCCGTTGG
Source organism: Caenorhabditis panamensis (assembly GCA_900883565.2). Lineage (NCBI taxonomy): Eukaryota > Metazoa > Nematoda > Chromadorea > Rhabditida > Rhabditidae > Caenorhabditis > Caenorhabditis panamensis. The sequence continues at coordinate 171,942 of LR538200.1, forward strand.
CCGGGAGTCAAATAAATGTTTATGCGATTCTGTGATCGTCTCTCCGTTTTAATTTTAGGTGTCCTATACATCTTCTAGATCTTGTTTTCATTCTGTACTAACGTTCTGCTCCATTTTCAATGAGTTGCTTTGTATTTTTGTGGAAGGCGTTTACGGTAACGGATCTCTAAAGCCGTATAGACTCCATGATTTCATTCCAGAATAGTCTCCCCATTCGAGGTTTCGTAAGACTCATCCAGTTCCTGTATATCCGATGGAGAGTCTTCTTGACAGTTTACACAGATGTCGACCCTGAAGCTGATTCCCTTGCTTCGTCACAAGGGGAGACCCCGAAACGAAGAATCATACGTACCAACTCTGTCTACCCTCCACTATTCCTTCAATCCTGTGATGGTCCCGGTTGCATTGATGTCTATAACCAATTCATGAATTATGGATCCATAGATGTAGCGAAGCCAGGTACACTGATCAAGAGTGTTTCTGATGTAAGTCCAGAGGTTCCGAAGTTCATTCTCTTTGTTCCTTTAGTACTCCAAATTCTCCCCAAAGTTCTGCCAAATCTCCTCTGAATGGAGCGCTCGATCTTCTTTTATTTGCGAGTCGACTAGCTCTTGGAATACAGTTATCCATAAACCGGAAGATGCTGGTGAATCCTCTGAAGTTCTGGATGAACTGGAGATAGAAATCGAAGAAGGAGATTCAACCCTGAAGCTTTACCATCAATGGATTGCATCGGGGTTGACACAACAAGATGAAGACAGAGAGTCAGAGAGTTCTCGAAGATTCATTCAAACTCCAGTGTATGTGGATGATCAGAACTCCTACATTTATGACGAGGAAAATCAACACTTGTATTCCCATGTCCCTCAAAGGGAGCCGGAAACGTTTGAGTACTTTTTGCAAATCGCAACTCAAGGCGCCCAGACTCCTACTTATCCAGAGGTGCAGAGACAAATCCAAAACTACTTCTTCACGAAGCCTCGATACATTGAAAAAGTGACTTCGTTGCCTGTAATAGCAGAGAGATCTCGCTTTCCTTTGAGTCCAATCTCCGAGTATCAAACGGCATCGGTTAGTACTCCAGTTGGCAAACAAGTTCGTGTTTCAAACACTTCAGAGTGGTAATCCCTCCCTGTCTTTCAGATGGTTGACCGCTTCTCGGAAAGATACTGGAAAATCACCGGCAACGATTGTGCGGAACGCTCGGAGAGATGGCGTATGCCGGATAGCTATCACAATCGGTTCTTTGGGAAAGGTGGATATCAGCAGACTAGGAGGTCTATTAGGAAAGTTATGAATGTAAGAGAACCTCCGAGTCAAACTCAAAAAGCAGTAACTGTTCAGGGTGAAGACACAATGCCAGAAGTTGAACGAGAAGCGTTGCGGCGAGAAAGAATGACATGGGAACGGTTGAACAGATTTGGAGGAGCATACAACTACATGGATCCAATGCTCCCAATCCCTGTTCCTGACACAAATGGCCTTTACACAAGCCACTGGGAAAAGGAGTACGAACATCAGATTGACCCCCACACAAGCATTGAATGGCGGTTGCCAAAGAGATACGCAGCGAGGTACTCTGATTTATTCTAAAGTATACGAAAGTTCATTGTTCTATCCAAGTACTCATTTAATGTCAGTCAGCATTGCCATAAAAGTTTCGTTCTCTCTCATCTTTGATCAGATCTCATTTGCCAAGTGATTCTCGAGAAGGTGATGAATGAGACACGCGTGGTTGTGAGCTGCGTGCATGGCTCCGAGCATCGGGTACAGGCCGGTTAGGTAGTTCTGGAAGTGTAAGTGAGCATAGAGGATAAAGCTGTTCAAATCACTCACATCAACCATGTTCTCTCTGTCCGCAAAGTACTGCTCTGGGAGCTCAGTGATCTCAGGAGCCGCCGGTGCAGTCTCCAGAAGGTTTGGTGGGTTGTAGGTGTAGAAGTTGACAGGGATCACCTTGGTGGTTGGGAACTCTGCTTTGACACGTCGATCGTAGGGGGGAGCTGCAGAGTCTTCGAGCAAACCACTACGGTCCTTCTTTCGGCAACGACAGATTTTGTAGAGGGATTGGAACATGTCATTGGACATGGAAGACTCGGAAGAGAGGCGGACGGCAGCATCGGCGAGAGCAGAAGACGGGTCACTGGTTCCTGGCGATGATGGCGAAGCGGTGTTCTCATAGGAGAGCTTCTGGACGTTGGTGGGTGGTGGTGGCTTGGAGAAGTCCACGGGAACAAGTTTGACGTCGTCTTTCATTGCAGCATCCACTGGAGGAACTATCGCAGCTTCTGGGGTGGGCGGAGCAGCTGAAAGTTAAAAATTAGAGCGTAAAGTAGGTCAACTGATAAGGATTTTTCTAAATCTGAGTTTTCCCTAACCTAATTAGCCTAATTGTGTTCCAAAAACAAAACAAAAAACCTTCAGGAATCAGTAGTTTATTGGCGCGACTTTTCAGTTCTCTTATAGTTCAAAGTTTTCTGTCTCTCTCTCTTTCTAGATCTCACCAGGAGGAGCAGGATCCGTCGGAGCATCCGAGGTCTTCTTGTCTTCTGGAGTCGGTTCAGCGGGCTTCGGGATGTCGACGACGGGCCCCGGAGCACTCTCTGGCTTCACCGGATCCACGGGCTTTGGCTCTTCCTTGATTGGCTCTTTCTCCACTGGTTTCTCCTCTTTGACTGCCTCCTTCGGTGCCTCCTCAATCTTCTCCTCCGACTTCTTCGCTGGCTCGAACTTTGCAATGTTCTCAAACGAGTAGGGCATCTTTTTAATCTCCAGAGTCTCAGAATCGGTGCGGCTTCCCACGAGTTTGTTGGTCGATTGCTGTAAACTTTGATGAGTTGAAACTTGGCAAAAAAGAGCGTACATTCTCCATGTTTCCAGAATCGTCGGTGGATCGGGCGTCCTCTTTCTTGTCCTCGACTGACATTGTTCCCGTGACGTTCTGGAAGCTGTTGGTTATCTTGTGACACGTGGGTTGCATTGAAAAGTGATCAACTACAAAGTTGTAGCCCATATTTCACTCGTCATTTCGTTAGTTGACATCTTTTTGATATCTAGTTCAGATTCCGAAATATGAGCGGATCCCCCGCGGCCGGTGACATACATTGAACGGCAGTGGATGGAGAACATCTGAGCCAGTCGGACGAAGAACCGTCTCATCGCTGCCCTTCTTCACCTCTTCCTTAGCCGGAGACTTTCTCGTCGGGGTTCCTGAACCAAAACATTGCTTTTCCCTCTATTCAGTCGAATTTCCCTACTTCTCAACTTGCGCACCGGTCCCTTCTTCTTTCCGTGGATCTTCTTCGCCTTGCGCTTCTGATACACACGATAAGCAACGAAGATGGAGATGCCGAGGAACGCAGTCAATGCAAATCTAAACAAGGAATTGAGGAGATAGAAGAGTAAGAGGAAGAAACTCACTTGAGCAAAGGTCTCATCTTTTTGCGCAGATCAAATAATCAATCGGCAGAGAACGCGTACGGCACAAATGGTTTTGTTTCGAAACTGATTGGGAACAACGGGAAACGCATGTTTTGGGGATTTGGAAGGTTGGCAATGGTGATAAGAAAAGGTCACGTGGGAAATGATAAGAGATAAGGGGTTTGAAAAAGATTTTCGAAAATCTCGTGAAAACGAATATTTTCAACGTGACACCCTGAAGACCTCCTGTGCCCTTGAACCTGCCCCGATGACCTTCCGATGACCTTGGACTGATAAAATTCCGTATAAAAGGGGGCTGCTCCGTCAGTTGAACTCAGATTTCGACAAGAAATTCACTCGAGCACCGATCGAACGAAGAGAACGAAACAATGGCCTCCGAGAAGATGATCGAGATTCAAATCGAAATGGAGGAAGGAGAGCCGCTCGGCGCCACTCCCAACGACAAGCTCGTCATCATCAAGATCCAAGCTGGAACCATCTCCGAGGGAAAACTGAGAGTGAGTTGGAGGAGGATTCAATGTGACAGAAACAATGCTCTGTTCAGATTGGAGACCAGGTGAAGAAGGTGAACAACCTCGAGTGCAAGGACGCCAACGACTTCTTCCGCGCCCTCCGCTTCGCCGCTCCGTGTGCACGCATTCTCGTCAACCGTGATGAGAAGAAGGCTGAAGAGCTCGAGGCGAGAGTACACATCCCTGAAGACCGTGCGAAGATCATCCAGAGACGCGAGGGATACCTCTACGAGTTGGCCACGCTCGTCTGGGTTCAGAACGGACCGAAGCTCGGACTCGGCATCAAGCACTTCCAGAACCGTGTGCTCGTCTCTCGTGTCGACCCCGGATCCCTCGCCGAGAAATGTCTCGTGGTCGGAGATCATCTCTGCGACGTGGACAGTGTTCCGGTCACCGACAAGGACGTCGCCAGGGATCTTCTCGTCAAGAACATCCAGGAGAAGGGAAAAGTGACGTTCGTCGTTGAGCGCCCAGACTCGATCGATGCCAAGCAGTGGGCCAAACAGGCTCTGGCTGCCAATGTAGGACTCCCATGTCTCTATCAACATCTTCAATGCTTACTTTCAGATGATGCAACCTCCCTCGGTGCAGATGAACGACGACGTTCGCAACATTGCAGCGGCTTACCGTCAGGCGCTTCCGACGCTCAAGGCTCCGGCGAAGAGTGCGTTGTCGACCGGACAGCCGAATCCCCGTCGTGTGCAGATCGTCGAGAAGACCTCTACCCACGAAATCGGACATGACCACGAGGGAAAGGCGCTTCGCAAAGTCAAGTAGCGATGCGGACGAAGAATCGAGCGAGGGACGAATGCAAGCTGAAATGACCCCTTTTTGTAATATGGTCCAAGAGAAATAAAGATGCAATCATTTTTTTCTTGTTTTTTTTGTTTTGTGAGAGTCTATGCAACCAGATGCAACTTGTTTTGATAGGTGTGTTTCTTCTCCAGTTTAACCGGTTCAAAATAAGAAGAGTTCAAGAGAGTGAGAGCGTCCAAAATGTGGTCAGTGCGATTGAATAGAGAGGGTGATTTCAAAACTGAGAAACACTGTAGAATACAATGCAAGAAAGTCATCGAAATCGAAGAATGAGTTTGCAAAAAAGCACAGATTGTTTCAACGAAGCGCAACGGTTTCCTGTACCCAGTCATCAGGCATGACTCAAAACCATCATTTGATCAATTGCGTTATGAATCAACCGTTCTAATTGGAAATCTAGAACAGAAGCCATGAAACAAATGACAAATAGTTCTATTCAAACCCCCAACTATAAAAGCTTCCTCCTTCCTTCTCATCAGAAAACCAATCATGTTCTTCAAACTCACTCTTCTCCTTCTTGCCTTCGCTACCCTTGCCGCTGCCGGACCAGCAAGTATGTCTCTTCTGCTTCTCCGTTCTAATGTATTCTTTTCAGAGAAGTATCCACCAACTGGATTCCCCTACACCACCCCATGGACCCTGAACCCACAACCGTGGCCAACTACCACGTACAACCCACTCCCATTGCCAACACTTCCAGCCACTGAACAATGCTCCCCAATCAACACGGGACTGATTAGACTTTCTGGATATGACAACCCGGTCATTCTGGTTTGCGACAAGAAGAAGGCCGGTGCCCTGCAGACCTGCATTGTTCAGGAGCAGAAGCTGATTCCGTTCTGATTGAATAGGAGCTTTTGTATTGTTTACGTTACCTATCAAAGAACAAAATGAAACATTTTGAAATACAAATCATTTATTTGGGTTTGGATCGGGTAAACCGGCTAGGGCTCGGGCTCGGAGGAGAACTGTTCCGAGAACAAACATTTCAATAAAAAAAGATAATTAATTTCCCGACTACGGGTTGTTGGAGGGGGAAGGGAGTGAATAAGAATAGAAATGTGAAGATAAGGATAAATAGTTTAGTCGATGCACCAATTTCCCGACTACGGGTTGTTGGTCTAAGAGTATCCGGGTGGTTCAGTGGATAAAGAATTAACAAGGGTTAATAGGACACTGCTTTATTGAATGAAACGTTAAGACAAAGAAATTAGAAGAGAATGAGAGTGAACAGAAGACGTGAAGATTGGGAAAACGGGGAATGAATGTGGGGGAAAGCAACCAGAAACTTGTGAAGGTCTCCTCTCCCCAGTACCTCCTCCTTTTATAGTCCTCGAAGACGTGCAGATTCCAAATAGACGTGCATCGCATGTGAGCCCATGTGAGCTCTGCTCTCAAAGTGCGTGCGCACTAGGACGGAGACGTGCCGTTGGTGAGTGATCACAGTCTCCGCCTAGTGCGCGACACACACTCTCTCTGCGCGGCAAGGGAACCAATGAACAAGCGAGCAAAGAAGACGTCGGTCGGGGAGCAAGTGAGCACGTGAGCGGTGAGGCCGTGAGCAATGAGTCAGAATGTCGACATCTGGTCGGCATAGGTAAGTTGTTTGGTTTGATCAGTTTTCCTGGGAGGCGCCTGAGGTACAAACTAACTAAAATCAGCGAACAGACACAAACCTTTGGTGGATTTTCACGAAAACCAACTTCAATCATATGAATATCTCGTTGCATTCACAACCCGAATGAAAATAGACAAATTAGACTTGATAAATATAGTCATACTTCAGAGAAATCAATAGCCGACCTTCGTCTGGAGGTCCTCGAGGTGAATGAGAAGCTCGCGCGGGCAGAGCCGAAGCGAGTTAGTGAGAGAGACTGAGATGAACAGAGTCCAGTTATAGACAACACGCAGTCTACGAAGCAAAGGAAAACTAGAAGAAAGCATGGAAGCCGAGTTTAGACGCAGAGAACGGATTAACTACTCTTTGGTGCTCTATGCCCAATCCGTGCATGGAAATTTCCGCACCGCACGGCATGAGATGGGCACAGCACTAGTCGCGCTTTTCTCATTACAGGACAACCCGGACATGTGCCAGGTCCGTGCCCCATTCGGCATGGAAATTGGCACAGCCCGGCACTGGTGCCGAATACGTATCACCTTCCCGCACCGGTGTCGCACCGCGGGAGCACCGAGGGGCAGTAAAGAATCAAAAACTTCAACCCGACAGACACTGAACGACAACGTGACGAAAGCGGAAACCATGTCCTGACAAATCTCTCTCTCTCTCTTCCTCTCTCTCTGCCTATTTCCCCGTTGCACAGTTCTTAATTTTCTTGTTCTAATCACGCACGAATCTCATTTTTTATTGTTTCCTCTTTCCCAGTCATGCTTTTTTATTGTTAACATATATTTGGTTTCACTTTTCATTTATCTCATGTTCAGTAGTAACTTGTTGTTTTTTCAAAGGCATGAATTGTATTTAAGAAATTTTGTTGGCGCTCAGCAGTCTTTCTTCTTGTCTGCGATGTTTCTTCTCTTCCTCCTGTCGTCTCATTTCAACTTGTTCCGTCCTCAGTCTCTTCTGGTCTTCTAAGTGTTTTTGACAATTTGAGTTCTGCTTGGTCCCGAGTTCAAGGCAATTTTCAGAGAACCAAGTTTATTCAAATTTACAAATAGCAAATTGTCGGATGCAGTTTGACAACGCGGGGTACACTTTTGGTTGTAGGGTGAAGCGGAATCGCACTGTCTGACTGCACGCCACTGACGACAATTGACTGAAGAAAAGGAGAAATATGATTGGAATTATTCGGGAAAACTCACAGCATTGGCGGATGTAAGGACATGCTTGCAAGATCTCTTTGAGCTGGACTGCGCTGATTCGGATCGAAAGGGTCTGCAAAGCCGAGCCACAGCCAGAATGCCTCGAGGATGTTGTCGGAGTCGAAATCTCGCATCGGACGTTCCAAGATGCGGGGAATCAGTGTCGTTTTGACCACCTCCATATACTGCTTGAGCAGACCGGAGGGAGCCGACTCTCACTAGCAGATTCGTCACTGAAAATTTTATGGTGTTCAGTATGAATGTAAAATATCTGAAATCACCTTTCGCATTGGAGATTCTGCTTGTCGCTCGTCGGGGTGAGTGTGTGGAGAGGTGCACAGCAGACTGAATATCAGTAATGGTTTTCATATTGTCAGAAAAATGACAAAATATGAAATAGGGAACTACAGGAAAATCAATAACCGACCATCATCTGTTGGTCCAAGGTGGTTAGAATGACGGGGAGAAGACGGGGAGAAGACGGGAAACAGGGAAACGGGGTCAACAGACGCAGACGTACTCTTGCACACAGGGACGATGAAGAGAACGACACCTGGTGTTGGGTTGTGCGAACGACGACCATTCTTGTATCCCCAACCCGAACTGAACAGAAAGCATAACAGATACAACAATTGCAAAAGAAAAAATGACTTTATTCAAAAAGTTTAGTTTGGGCTCGTGTTCAAATCTGATCAAGTCTGTAAAAAGCATTAGGGCCGTTGGGTTCAGATAGCAACTCATAATATATCAGTCAAACTTTATTGATTGACCATTTTGAATTTAGCGGTACACCCCACGAACAGATGGATAATTTCTTTTTAGAAACTCTATACATATCTGGCTGGACAGACGACTCGCAGACATCCCTCAAGCATATTTAGGCCCGCTACTGTTAGAAAATCTATATCTTTTCGTTGTTCACTTGGCAATAGACAAATCTTGATGCATAGAATTGGAACAGAGATAGAAGGCAAAAGAAACAGAATCAACATAACAAATTTTATTCAATAAACATCTTGGATTTGAATATATGTGGCCCTAAAGAGGGCCGTTGGGTTCGGTAGGTTGTTCGGGAAGTTTCTATTCCTTGTCTCCGGCAGTCTT
>LR538215.1:2872-25863 GCA_900883565.2 Caenorhabditis panamensis
GGGGGGGAGAGTAAAAGAGATTTGTATCAAGAGAAGCTCGGGAATGGCGACACTTGGTTCTGGTAGGAGCGGGAGAGTGGGTGAGAAACAAAAATGGATGGATGGGTCTCGAGGGGAAATACGGAAATACGGGGGGATCGGAAGCCAGAAGATAGGGAGTCGGAGTGTGGGCAGGTCGAACGGCAGAAGAACACAACAAACATGTATACGAGCAGTTTTTGTTTTCCTACCAAGAGGGAATAAGATGGATAACGAAGTTAGGGATGGGAGACACAAAACACGGGTTATGGGTTATGATGAAGTCGCAGTTGGAGGAGGAGAAGGGAAGGAAGGGAATCGCAACATTTCAGAATGGTACCGCTGGGAAATGGGCGACTCTTTTTTGGGAAGTTGTTTTTCGAAGAAATGGAGTCAATTCCAATGATCGTTCAGAATTCAGCGGGCCTCTACTTCAGAAACAATGAGGAAATATTAGAAAATCTATAAATGAGACCAATATGTAGGTGTAGAAGGGAACGATTTCTTCCCTCATAGATTTTCTAGCACAAGACTGTTCCAGCTGGCTGTCACGAACAGAACCACAAACACGACAACCTTGCGAAACACTCGCTCATTGTCGAGATTCGGAACTTTGAAAAAAATGAAAAGAGCGAAAAAGTGACGAAAATTGGAGAGCGGGGAGCAAGAGTGAAAAGCCAAAACGAGTAGTAAAGAACGAGGAATCAAGTTTGTTCGCGACGACTATCCACAAGTCTCTTCGCTTCCTCTTCATCCAATTTCCGCTATCTAAACTCGCCAATTTGCTCGCATCGTTCGGTTTTTCGTGGAAATCAGAGATGATAGATGGAGAAGTGTGTTAGTATCTCTTTGAAGGCTCCATCAAAGACCACCAGGACGAGAAGAAAGCGAAAACTAAAACCAAAAACGGAAACAGATATGTGATGTCGCCTTGTCGGACATGATGGACTCATGATGATGATGATGATGATCCGAATGTGCCGTCTCTCTCTCGCTCTTGGCAGCCTGACAGACATGGCAGTCTGCTCGAATCCACGTCAAATCGCACCACATTTATCGCATCAATCATGTGAAACCGCGTGGAAAAGGGATTCCCAGTGGGACACCGGGAACGCGCAGAAACACGAATTGTTTAGCGGAGATTTGTGGATGTGTTTGTGTGGATGAGCAGGAGGGTCAGAGGGCATGGAGGTCTTTCGAAGAGGGTAGGTGTACTTTAGTGATAAAGGAAGGGAGGACAGGTTAGGAGGATCCTACACAGAAAATACAACTTTACGATCTTTGCACATTCACTTTGAAGTGTATTGATAGCTCGAATATATCAAGCATGTGAAAACATGCAAATTTTTGGGGGAAAAGGGGAAAACTCGACAGAGTACGCTCAATTTCACCCGAGGATTTCGCGGGAGACGGACGCGCCGGGAGACGAGAACAATTGAGAATGCTTTTCGCGTTTTTTGGAGACATTTGTGGGTGAAATGTTGCGAGAAACTGGGAAGAAGAAGAGGGTGAAAGAGCTTATGGAAGAGGGAAACGTTTCGGAACCGCAAAAACGAGACAGTTTTTGGTCCGAAGCACCCAAACCAAAACAGCTGACTCTGTTGTGTTTTGACTTGCAGATTCAAGCTTTTGCACACTTGAGACTCAAGTACTACCGGGGCTTCCCTTCCCGTCGAAGTGACACCTTCATGACTCGCCGGGAATAAGAGAACAATCCGCGGCTCTCCCAGGTCCCGTCAATCCCATTTGCGGCAGTTGAATGAGCATGAATGGGATGGTGAAAGAAGTAGCAAGAAGAAGGATGTGAAGAGGGGTGTCTTCTGACTTTGCACTTGTACTTTTGAAAAGGAGTGGTGTTCATGTTCAGTTCAGGAAGGGAGGGAAGAGGGGAGGAATGTGTGAAAGTGACAGGAAAACGAGACGAAGCGGGTATGGTTGGAAGGTAGAAGTTTGAGAGACAGCGCCAGGAGCCAAAAGTGTAGGTTTCCTTTCTCGGAGCCGGTCTACCAATGAAACGGATGCTGAGTGGAAAGGAAAGGGCTGAAAGAGGAAGAAGACGAAATGATGGATGAAAATTGCATGGAATTTCCGTCAACGAAGAAGAGGGGAGCTGAACCACCAGGACTCAGCATCCTCCGTCCAGTGTTTTTCGCCGAGTACGTCGTCTGTGTCGCGTGTCAATAGGTAAGGAAAGAGAGGGGGACAACTTTTTGGGGAGGAAAACGAAGAAGAAAAGGATGTGCGACGATGTGAAAAACGGGCACAAATTTGAATTTTGAAGAGGTTTGACAACTCTTTTTTGTGCTTGCTTCTTGAATAAACGGCTCAAGGGTTCCGGAGAGGCTTTACGTTTTGTTCGCCACTCTTTTCGTTCCGTTTTTTGTTCGTTTTTCGTTTTTTCTCTTTTATTCTATTGTGCACTTGCTCCAAATGAATTGAATAGAGTAAGAAGAAGGGGAAGGGACGCGGAAGATTTCAGACATTCACTCAATCATTCGCGCGTGTTCGTCTTCCAACAGACTTGAAGACAAACTTGAATTGCTAATTATGTTGTTTGAAATCTTTGAACAAACTCTTTATGACATAGAAAATAACAAGAATAAACTGAAGACAAAATAACATAACTGTGTACACCGATAGAGAAACTGAAAGCTGAAATTGGAGAAGTTTTGATTAGAACTGGAGGGACACGTCGTCGGACCCTACCGACGAGACAATGATGATGTTTTTGGGGGTTGTAAGGCATTTCAGGGAAGGTTGAGGAGTGATTATCAGGGGATGGATTACTCGTAGAACACATTGAGCACTTCGATGTCGCCCGTCGAGAACGTTTGGGTACACGCGTCCGACATTTGTGGTCGGGGAGCCGCTGCGTAGGGTGCCGGCGCGAACGACTGCATGATGGCGCCGCCGTTGCGAGGATCGGCTCCGCGGCGAGTTGAGGCACGGTATGGAGAGGAGATGAATGGTTGCGGAGGTGGACGGTTTGGAGAGGCCAGTAGCACCTGGAAGAAGATCATTATGAAGGAAAGAAAGAATGTAACTGATAGGGAAGCAAGGAACTGAACAGAATGATAACATAGAAGTGCTTCTTTCAAAACTTAGGGGTGCATAGAACAAAAGGAACAAAAAGAAACAAAACCGAACCTCTGGATGGTTTACCTCGATGCATTTGTCTTCGAAAAGACCACGTAAATGCACCGGAATCAGATTGGAGAGTGCCTGATAAAGCGCCGAGAGCAGGCAGTGTGCTTCTTCGACGATTGTCAGTTGGAACTCTTCGGTGATCGGACGAACGCCCCAACTGAAAGAGAAGCGTTGATCTAAGTGTAAGGAGAATTTCAACTCACTTTGGTGACTGGCTCATCTTGCGAGGCGTTACGTCGCTAAGCATGATGGATTGTGGGTAGTAGACACGTTGCAAGTTGATGAAGGAGATCGGGCGCATTTCGTGGAGGGACTTTCCGAACTTGTCATGTTGAAGGAGGGAGTGGGCTACCTAGAAAACGTCTCAAATATCACTCATCCTACCACCAATCGCTTACCTGAGTATCGAACACATTTCTCATGTGAACAGCGTACTTGTGCGCCAAGAGAGAAGCAACGCGTCTTGCATCGTGAATCACTTTGACGACTTTCTCGCTTTCCAAGATTCCCTTGAACCCACTCTCCAGAATGATAACGTCACTAGAGGCGAGATCGAAGATTCCGATTTGAGAAGTGGTCGCAATGACTCCAAGAGACAGGAAGATCTCTCCATCAACTCCAACAGTGACAGTCTTCAAATCGAGACCGACCACCTTCTTCTCCATGTTGTTGATATCCGTCCACAACTTTGCAATCAAATCTTGAGCAGGTTTGAGTGCCTTGACAAAGTGAATCCGAGTTAGGGAACTTTGATCGAGAGGGAACATGCCATTGTTGTTGGTTTCCTCTCCCTCATCTGATCCATTTTCAGATCCCTCTTCGTTTGGTCGGTTCTTAACGAGAGAGACCTTGTTGGATCGGATGAAGAATAGTCCTCTGTTGAGTTTGAGGAATTGGAGAAGCTCTTTTGGATTGGTAGCAACATCCTGACGAATGGTGTGCGAGAAACGTTGACAAAAGTTTTGATAAAACATGTCCAACGGGATTGGTTGATCCTCATTCTGTTCCAGAACTGACTTCAGGTATTCCACTGCTGCTTGCTTTGCTTTGACTCCTGCCAGTGGCCGTCCCTCATCGTCCATCTCAATAGAGTTCTCGTCTGGCTCCGGCATGTTCTTCAGCCGAACACGATCTCCCTCGACAACAAAGTAATCGACTTGTGACTGGAGAAACTCGCAGAACTCTTTCAGATGACGTCCCGAAACGAGACGAACTTCTGGAGCCGCTTGGGAACGATGTCCCAATAGCGATTTGATCTGCAGTTCCGGTCCAAATTTGGTGAGTTTGGTGACGAAAAAGTCGACGGCTTCCTTCTCATAATTGCGACTGCGAATGCCAGATTGCAACAGTGGATTGTTCTTGGCATTCAGATCGTTGTGTCCGTTCAAGATTACTTGGTCGCCTTCCACGGTGAAGAGAGAGGGGTGACCCTGAAAATGAAAAGAGTTTTAACACCAACGGCTTGTTTCGAGGATCAACAAACCTGCAAGAACTCAGTAAGTCCTTCTTGCGTCGTGCCCACCGCATTCCTCATCTCCTCACTAAACCCGCGTGCTCCAAACTGACAACTCAAGTCATGGATCGTTCTCCGACCGTTTTTCTGCATCAGATGGTCCATGAAAAAGAGCAGTGCCATGTTCTTTGCTTCCTCCATTGTTGATTATTGTTGATGATCCGTGCAAGTGTTGTAAATGAAACGAAATGACGACGCGCGCGCGCTTTTGGCTTACCTGAAATGAAAATTTGAAGAAAGGAAGTGAAAATGAACGGAAGGAAGAAGAAAGACAGAGATAGACAAGGTTTGAAAATCAGAAAAGTGTCACAACTCTTTGCGATTTCTCTCCTTCCCAACTATAAAACTTGGAGAGTGAAGGGATCGTAAAAAGTGTATTGTGTCCTCTCTGGAAAGCACAGAAAAGCACAGGAAAACAGGGAGAAAAACAAAAGAATCGTAAAACTGACTCATTTTACGATGTGGCCACAGTGGCCACCAGGGGCAACACAACACAGATGTTTCGTGAACTTGGTTGCTCTTGTCAAAAAGGCGGAAAAGCGGCAAAAGCGACAAGTACCTGTTACATGACAGAAGTCGAAAAAAGAACAAAAGTGTCACTGATTAAACATAAAAACCACCGGGTTCGAGTGGAATGAAAAGGTAACAAGGGAAGGGAGAGGGGAGAGGAAGAGAGAGGCGGAGGAAATAGTTGAAAGTGTACATACACGGGAGGGCCCGAAAGCCGATTCTCCTGACTCCTCTGCTCCCGTACAAGACAAGAAGTACACGAGGATGAAAAATAAACACAAAATCATGGGACACCCCTCTCGGCGAAACACACATTCGCCGATTCGAAATCGTCGCCCCGAACAGACACTAATACTATTATGGACTGGTGTTTGCCGCGTCTGCCGGCCCGGATGAGCCACTCATTACGAGCGGCTGTGACATTTTGAGCCGAGGCGGAGCGAGCAGGAAGTTCTGACTCATTTCCTCGGTTACTCAACACACAGATTGGCGTGTTCATTGCATTCCTTCATCAATAATTCAATTCTCCTCCAGTTCCCACCTTCCTTCGAAAGTCAAGAGTAGTGGGGTAGAATTCTCATTTCACACGTTCTCTGTTGTCCCCAGGCGCCTCTTTCACTTTTTCCAATTTGAGCGGTTGAGAGACAAATTTTTGACAATTGGAGTGCCATATTCGGTGAAATTGGTTTTTGTAGCAAGAGGGGATGCTTGTTGGAACGGAACTCGAAACGCATGCATTAGAGCGAGAAGAAACGGGTCTCCCAATTAGAAAGAGCCGGGCTAATGCACCTGACAAGCCACTGAACTAGTACAAATGAAGAGAGAACTAAGCAAAAGACATAACCACTGCCAGATGTAATCATTTCAGACACAAAACCGCTTTGAACATGTGTTCTTGTCACTTTTCCTCGTTTCACCTCTCTTTCACCCCGGTGGCAAGAAGTGTTCCTTTTTGTGTTTGTCTGCCTATCGCAGGTGTTTCAATACATACTCGAGTGGTTTGGGGAGGAAATGGGAGTTGGGGGAAGAGGAAGGAAGATGACAGGAAGAAGGGCGGATGAAGATGGATGAGGTGATTAGTGGTGGGGCAGGGCGAAGTTGCTGATGAATCTGTTCTTGCACAATCGTAGTGGACAAATTGCGATGCATGAAGGGAGGAGACTGCGCTAATTGTATCTTGGGATTGAAATGAGAAAGTGGGAGGGGTTCAGTGGCTCACGAAACTCCATTAGTCCAGTGATTCGGGAAAGTGCGCGAAGAAAGGTCGAAGTAGGCTAGTTGCTAGGTGCGAAACATTCACGGCCCGTTGGAGAGACTCATTCCGTATGCATCGGCCCGTCGTCTTGACCAATGACCCGAGCCGTCGCATTCAGGTACTTGTTTGTTTTTTAGTGATGGATGAGAACTTTGGAGAAGTTGGAGAATGGGGAAAGGTCAAGTATAAGTACAGTACTAGAACGAAAGCTGACAGTCGTCTGTCAGGTGCACTTGGAAGTTCGGAAATCAGAGATGAAACATTAGAAACATGAAGTGCATGAAAATGGAACGGAAGCGAGACAGAGAGGTATATTGTGCGTGTTCAAACAGAATGTTCGAGAGGGAAATGTTGCGAAATCGGATTTGTATTTCAGTTTACAGAGATGAACTGCATCAAAGAAGAGAGAGAATATAATAGAGTCCGGGAAGCGAAGCAAAAAATGTGGTCAAATGGGCGAGGTGAGAGTGCGGTCGAACTAGTGCACATTGTGCTCGTTTGGCTACTAAGACCCGAGAAACTTCTTTACGATGATGGGAAATGGACGATTTGAAGGAAGGAAGCGAGAGTTGAGCTATGAGAGCAAGAAGCTTCAGGAGGAGAGGTCTGTTCGGTTTTTTGTTTATTATTAGGAACAGAGGAAGGAGGAGAAAGAAGGGAGGGGGAAGAACTAGGATGCGAGTATCGGATTTCCCAAAGAGTCTCCAATGACTCCGGGGGCCCAATTGTTACTGAAATAGATGGAGGAGAAGGTGGTGAGAAGAGGGGAAATTCAAATGAAATGCAAATTCCGGGGCGAATGCGGGCCCGAAAACGGTCACCACCATCATCCACTACACATAGTACTAGGCACACTCGAAAGATGATGAGGATGATAGTGTCAGTGATAACATGAGAGAATCAGAAATGGAAGAAGAGGAATCACGGGAAGAGGTGAGAGGAGGAGGCATTGCGAGTTCCGAGAGTCGCAGGATCGCCGAGACAGGCCGAAGTTCGTGGCGACGCAGACGAGCGGACAGAGAGCGTCTCTCTCTCGTCTCGCCGTGTGTAATCAGTTCGATGCCCATCGGCCATCGGCCTCTGAACAGTTGGACGAGAAAGCCACTGGAAGAGAGAGACGCAGGACGGACTGATTGCATCGGATTCATTCCGCTCGGGCCCGGCGGCGATTTTCAAGCTTACGAGGCGCAGTAAAAAAGTGAACGAGAATCGGGATTCTTGATGACAGATGGGAGATAACGGTCAAGAAGAGGTCACCGACCTTGTACTTGGGATTGAGACTGTTTGTCTGGAGAATCAGAACCAATGCAGATGATGTTGCAGCATTCAGAAAGGATTTCAAAGACAAGACACGATACCTGCAAAGCCCGAAAGGTCCATTCAACCTTCGCAACACAATCCTTCATGGGAGGGGAGGGGAGGTAGTGGTGGGCGAACATGAAAATGACAAAACCACAACTGAACAGTCATCATTGAAATGAAAAAAATGTACAAAGAAGGGGAAGAATTTGGGAGGCAGGTGTGTTGTTTACACGACCACAAATCGGGAGTAGAGGGTGTTTAGTGAGCGGAACTGGTTTGATGAGTGGAATGAGTGGGAGACGGAATCGAGGGGGTTTCAGACTGTACAACAGTCCGAAGGGTTTGGAACTCATTGCCGACAGCTCATTTGGAGCAAATAAACAATTGAAAGTGGGCGGTCGAACTGCAAATATTATGCGGGATTGTTGTGACAGAGAGGCGTATTTGAACAGGTCGTGATATTGAAGAAATGATTAGAAGAGGAGAGAGAGTATTCGCATTTATACCTACAATAAGGAGACCACACAAAAATTGCAGCTACTTATGTCATTTTTTCATCGAATAGACAGAGGTAGATGAGGGAGGAAGACAGGGGAATGAAGGTCATTTTGAGGGCGGAATATGTTTGATTGTTATTGTTCGGGAGGGGATGGGTTGAAGGGGGAATACCGCAATGAAGGAAGGAAAAGTAATCGGGATCGGATGTCTAATTGGAGGGAAAATGATGACGAGGCGGTGAATGGAGAGTAGGTGATGGGCTAAGTGGAAGAAGAGGTGACATCGATTGGAAATGACGGAACAGGGGCTCAAAAATGGATTCCTGGGTTCTATGGGTCTAGATTCTGGACTCCAGATGATTCGGGTTTGGTTCATTTCAGTACTGTTGCAACATCTCCTGTTTTGTCACAAAAGACACAGTGGCTTTTGTTCACTTTGCCCTGCTTTTTCTTCATCTTTCATGCCTGAAAATGGAGGAAACACACTTCTAACAAGTCTTCCAGATCTTGTACACGTTTACAATCTGAAGATAAGCGCTCATCCACTCTGCTTGTTCTCCTGCGATGAGGTTTCTCTGTTCCGCAGAAGTGTGGCGCGCACACATGCAAAGTTTTGCGGGCGGTAGATCAGTGGCGGGAAAAACATGATGGGCGGCGCCCATTGGGCGCGGGAAAGTGAGAAGAACGAATAAGCTCAGATGAAGCATGAAAAAACCTTATTTTGCCTCAATTTTCACCAACTTTTCGCACTTTTCCATGATTTTTCTGTTCAAAATGAGTTTCTTCTTGTTTCTAAATGATTTCTGCCTGCATCTCACCGCAATTATCAAACTTTCTAATGTTTTTAACAAAGGGGGCGTTCCAGAAAAACTGTAACTTTCAGGATATGTCCGCCTTACGAGAGATTGACCTGCTGATCGAAAAGAAAGAGGCAGAACTCTCCGCTCTCCGTGCAGTCCGCCTCCAACTCGCCAAGGAAACGCCACCGGTTGACGAGGAGTCCACGTTGCGAATGGATGATAGTGGGACGACGATGAGCACGCAGTCAACGTTTTGGCGAACGCTTCCGGTGAGTTGTTTGATTCTTTCTGAACGGGATTATCAGTGCCTCTCGTATTCCATAGTTCTTTTGCGTTCACTGAAGAATAGTCTCGGAGACTTCCTTCACCTATTCCCCAATGTCGAGTGGGAACTGTAGATCGGAGGGAATCGGAAAAACTAGCCAATTGGCTGATGTGAGAAAGGGAATCACGTTAATGTTCAGAGAGCACTTCCGGAGTCATTGGCAGCGAGGTTAGTGAACGGATATGCCGGTGGATCGATCTGGGTTTACAAGATCTACTACGTGTACGGATTCATGCTTCTGGTCACCATCATCCTCGCTATCGTCACTGTCACCATCGTCTGCTCGTACTTCCTGCTCAACGCGACTAGTGGTTCGTCCAGCCTATGGTCTGCGGAGTCGCGTTCCTGATCAGCTTCATCGCCATCTACTACCACGACNNNCCCCACTCCATCGCCTCTTCACCGATCCCGATTGTGAGTTTATAGTTCTGAATCGAGCTCTAGAAGCATATATCTCTCTTTACCCCGAATGAAATTGTGATTTCAGGCCAGCTCCACCTCGAAACGCGCGTCTCGCTCCGATCGTCGTCGTTCCACTGAAGACGTAGATGGTGTGCCAGCGAAACGACCTGCAGACCCATCGAGCTGGAGCAGCAAGAGTGAGAGAGATAGAAGCGGCTAAGGATCAGGAAACTCTGAAAGAAGAACAAGGGATAATTGAATTTGATGTTCTCTAAAAAATAAAGAAATGTTGGAATTCATTGACATTGCTTTGATATACTATACTTTCTACCGTTCATTATCGGTCTCCTATCTGGCAATCCCTTCCCCTATCGGAGTCTCCTCTCCGAGAAACAGAATCTATGAGTTTTAGACAGCTATGGACACTCCTTCGCTCAAGAGAAACCTGGCAAGAGTTAAGGAGGAGAAGCAAGAGAAGTTGGATAAGGTGCGGAAGCTCACCGAGGAGGTGTGGGAGCTCGAGGAGAACGAGAAGAAGCTCCGGGGAGAACTCGGGAAAAGGAGGCGGTTCGAGGAAGAAGCCAAGTCGTTCTGTCTGAATGACACGGGAGCGACGATGGCTACAGAAGAAGTCACACGATTTTGGGTGAGACATTTTCAAATACTAGTCTAGTTCCCGGGCCAAGGGAGCCAACCTTTTCGAGTCCATGGGCTACTGTAGTTGGGAGGATGACTGCTTGAAACGACGAGGTAGATGGGTCTCACTGTATTCCGTGTCCTGAAATAGGAATCTTTTGGCGGAGAGTACCCCCAGTTCTTTGATAAACTAACCGCCAAACAGTTTCTCCGGTTGATAAGCTCTGTCGATTGAGGGAACTGGAGATCTGGAAATCGGAGAATCATTAGAAACCTGTAGAGTACCTTTGATTTCAGAACCTACTGGCCGCTGAGAATGGTCTGGACGAGGCAAGGGACGTCTCCGAGCATCTTCATCGCTCCATGGACACGGAGATGACGGTGAGGCATGGAGAAATGTAGAAAAAGGCGTCTGGAATTCATCAATTGTTTCGAAGACAAATATAATCTCATCCTTTTGAATGAGACATCTCTCGATGAATGAGGGAGATGGAGATTTGAAAATTGGAAAATCAATGAAAAGATGTAGAGTGCCCTTGATTTCAGAATCCCCCCAACACACCCGCTCACGAGACACCATCGACTGGGACATCGACACTGGACACCAGCATCCAAGCTGGGTTCCTTCTAAGCGTTCACGCTCTCGTAAGATATTCACATTTTAGTCAAAACTAGAAAACAGAAGATTGCAAACGTTCGGGCGACTACTATGTGTTGGTTTTCATAATGTCTGAACCGATGAGTCCCTTATGCAATCAGAATTAGAGATTCCTAGGTTTATAGACCTTTTTTGCATTCCTTTTTCCCCAATTTCGTATGATCCTTCCGAGTCTTCGACACTTCCAAGATATCAGGATTCTTTTAGAATGAGAATTAGAACTGAAGTCATCTAGAAACGTTCAAAAATGAGCTCAGAGAGGGAGAATTTGCAACAATTAAAGTTTTGAAACTCTGAAGAAGAGTTAAACAGTGGATAAACGTACTCCTCATTCCAGAACGCGTCTATGTGGATGAGTCCCGCCTCTGCTCCCAGTTTCGGACCCCCACTCGTGAGACCTAATCAGGGATAAACAGATGGAATACCTTTGGTTTCAGGCAATGTCGTCTCCAAAACTACAGCATGAAGTTCAGCATGAGGATCCAGAGGCTGATGCGGCGGCAGAGAAGGTGAATGGGGACTTTGAGTAGCGGAACAGCTTGTAGAACGATCTTCGTATTGCACACTGGCCTCCTGAAAGTACTTCAACGGAGAGTACCGTACAGTTTCGAGTGACTAACCGCAAAAT
The DNA here is from genome assembly GCA_900883565.2 of Caenorhabditis panamensis. NCBI lineage: Eukaryota > Metazoa > Nematoda > Chromadorea > Rhabditida > Rhabditidae > Caenorhabditis > Caenorhabditis panamensis. The sequence continues at coordinate 14,564 of LR538215.1, forward strand.
TTTGTTTCCTTGTTGTTGTGCTTGAAGGGAGCCAGAATGGTGAAGAAGATCTGAAAGAATACCATTGAAATACAGTACATTTGGCAAGAATTACACATATTTCTAATTGAAAACCTAGAAATTTCCCACAACAATCGCTTTTTAGAGCACTGAAAGCACCCCGATCCTCTTCACATCCCACCAAATTCCACGACAAAGTAGCGAATCGACCACCAAGTCCATTATTTGTGACCAATTGATGAACATCGGGTAGTGTTTTCTCATTCTTCCCACTTTCATAGATCAATCACAGACTTGGGCTTCCCAAGGAAGAGATTACTCTGAAGGGCTCATATTCTCATCCGAAAAAGTACCCATCGACCAATCCAAATGCACACGTGCATTTTGAACTGCCAAAGTGGGCTGCGGATGCTTTGAATAAAAAGTTGACGGACAAACAGCGGACAATGACCTTCCAAGAATACACCGCCGAAGCAGTAGGGTCCCAATTCTCACACAAAAACTGAATTTCTTCTCCAGAACGCATCTAGGATCACTTCAAACCAAGACCTGCATGACACAATTCGACAGCAAGTTGTGTGCGTCGCTCTAGGGTAAGGAAGCAAGTTTCAAAGGCATTACAAAATGTTCCGTTTTTGCAGAGTTCTGCAAAAAAAGCACCCGAACAAGTCCGCAACTGCTTGAAGCCCGTTGAACACCAACGGGCGGGTGACATTCTGGGACACACGAAAGAAGCAAATGACCGAAAAGCCAGAAGTACTTCTCGCCGGAGATCCAAAATACCGAGTGCTGGCACTCCCGATGTTCAACCAAGGTGCAAAGCGTCTTTTGCAGAAGTTCGTTAAATATCATACGTTTCAAGATTTTCTTTTGCAAACTGATCTTTCTTTGTTTTTTTCATTCTTTTTCTATAATGTTCTTGAACTTGCAAATAAATCGACTCACCGTTCGTATATTCACATTTTGATTCGTTTATTGGTACTCAATTAACCAGCTAAAGCTCTTTACATGTTCCTAATCTTTGCTGTCAGCTTGGCCGCACGATTCCCATTCGAATTCCAATCCACGGGAACCTGAAAGTTGTGTCGGAGAGTATCGGTAGGTCTTCGAATGAGAAAAAAACGACTAACCGCAAAGAATTAGCCACTTTGTTCTTTGAGTAGAGCTTGTCGTCTTCTAGCTGGTGGCACAACTTGTTTCTCACACTGAAAAACACAATACTTGTCAGAAAATTTGGAAATGGCAGCGGGAAAACACATAGAAAACGTCGAGTTTCTGATAGTCATATCAACGCGAATCTTGAGAGCTCTCCGTAAATCGACACCAGTCGAGACACGCTCACGACAAATCACACCAAGCTGCTTACCGTAACCCTTTAAAAATTGCGTTCAAAAATTACCAAAATCAAAACTTTTTTTCTGTAAAACTTTATCCTCCGGCCTAAATGCAGATTTGCTAAAGCTATTATCTCCCACAGCTTGATTAATAATAACTGAATAAAAAACTGAAGTAACTGTTCAACTGCTTCTCCGTCTGTTATCTCTTTGATCTGCCTCACACCCTCGCGCGCGAAATTTCGCGTCTCGAAACTGGCGGAACCTCTGTTTTGATTCCACTTTCTTGCGCTTTTTTGTATTCTTTTTGGAATATTTTGAAACAAATTTTGTACTTTCAGGTAAAAATGGAGAAGAACGGAGTGTTCTCACGAGTTCGATCGCGCTGGAGGAGCATTTTCTCAAAGGTTCCGCCAGTTTCGCTGCAAATCTCCCTTGAAACTTGATATTTACAGAAGTCAAATCCTGTGAAGCTTCGAGACTGCAATCGATTGACGTTTGAACGAATCCTGTCTGATCCCGACGAGCGACTCGGAACGATTGTCGCCCAAGCTACTGTTGAACCGATCAGTCTGCCAAACGGAGGAGGGATAACTCTTATTCAAGAAACAACAGTTTACGAAGAGGAACCAATTCCCCAGAAGGTGGGATTTCGTGTGAAAAACGACTGAAATTAGTGTTTTCCAGGAGGAAAAGCCAACCAAAAGCTCAAATCGGAGGTTTCGAAGACTGTCGTCCGGAGATCTCAACGTGATTCGAAGGATGACTGAAGAAATAGACTTCGACTTGAAGGTTCGGATAGTTTCTAGCGGTCTTCTGACTTTTCTTGTTGCAGAATGTGATTTACGACGGAAACGAGATCACCGGAGAGCCAGACGAAGAGAATGGAGTCGAGCGTGCTTGTTTCAAACCGGGACCTGAGTATCCAACCGGTGAGTTGACTGTTTTCCTTCTTTGACAATCACCTATTCGTTTCAGACCAACAAATGATGTTCCTGAAGCAATGTCTGAAGAAGGTTGACACTCGGCCGCCCAACATGTACTACCTGACGAACGGATGGACTGTTGACAACTTCGAAGCACTCTTCAAGTACATCATCAGAAACGGCGAAGACTGCTCCCGCGAGTCGCTTCTTCGAATCGAGTTCCGAGACTGCATTGGAACATTGGAGTATCTCTGGCAGTTCATCGAGGAATATGCAGCATTCAAGGGAGTCAGTGTGGAGACCGACTATGTCTACGCGACACTCCATTCGAAGAAGGTGAGCGAACACGGAAAGAATGCGGAATACATAAGAAACACGTTGTTTTTCAGTTCCCGATGATCGACAAGAAACTGCGAGGAGCGCTTGCCCCATTCGTGAAGGTAGAAGATAAAGTGCGGCAGGCAAGGATCTCCTACACGTCGACGTTCGTCATCAACTCGCCACACACACCCAACGTGACTGTCGTCGTTCGCTTCAGCTGTTCAAAGCCCTGCAAAGGAAAGAACCGACTACAACTTGTGCGGTTTTTCCTTCTTCTTACAGTTACTCAACTGCTTTGCTTTCAGACAGTCCAAGTTGATCACCTGACCGGACATCCACACATGCCAATGAGTGAAGCGATGCGAATCGACGGAATCGGGTGCAAATGCCTCGAAAATCAAGATGATAATCAGGAAAACTCGGATCACGCTTCACAATCGTCAGAACATCCAGTCGCCGAGATCGTCACTGATGCTGAAATGTTGATCGAAGACGAAGAAGTCCCGCTGCAGCTGTCGTACAACATGGGAAGCCAACCAGAAGACGCGAAAGAAGGAGAAGAACATGAACACGATCAAACGAATATCACGGTAAGTTCTACTTAAATTCTTTCAAGTCCATAACTGTTTTCTGTTCTCAGGCTAATACAACTGCTCTGGGCGAGATTCGCGACTATTGTGAGATGTTCCCAATGATCTTCAAAGCATTGAAACAAGCTGGTATTCGTGACATCGCCAAAAATGTTGCTGTGGTGCCAGTGAAGAGTCCGTGTGTCTCACCGAAGAAAGTTTCCGTCGCCGGAGTGACAATGTCGTCGGATGGAAAAACGAACGAAACGGAGGAGTGCGAGGACACCCAATCAATCTCTTCGTCGTCTTCTGGTGCATCTGCGACTTCGTCATCTTCACTTTCTGACTTCTCCACTGCCGAGTCCGATCATTCTTCTTCTTCCGACACATCGAACGACCATGATTCCGTAAAGAAGCTCTAGTTCCCCAATTCTACTCAATTTGTGTCCCTCTGTAGATCGAAATGTTAATTCTAACGAGCCATATGTGCCCTATCAAATCAATTGATTGTTGTTTCCATTGTACTATGCTGAAAGTTGCCCGATTTATGTCATCCTAACCACATTTTTGTGTCTAGTTGCTCCCCACACACCCGTGATTCCCATTTCCCCCATCTCATCCTCGTGTACCACGGGTACTTCCTCTCGAGCCACGTGTGTCCCACTGATGTTGTGTGATTCTGCTAATCTGTGAGGTTCATTCATTCTCCCATCGTTGATAATTAACTAATGATATTTTCTTCTTCTTCTTTGTTAAGTATAAAATTTTATGAACCCACAACTCGTTTCCTGTTCACAATCTTTCCATTTCCGCTGACAAATTCTGCACACAAGCCAATAAAAGTGAGAGGTGTTTGTGAGCGGTTATCAGCAGAATTTTGATAAGAAACACCTCTCTTTCCAGTCAGTTCTCTTCCCTTTTTCGTCCTCATTCTTATTCCTATTCCACTTGCGAAATGTCGCTTGCCGAGCAGTGAGTTCCCGTCGATTTCTAGTGAGTCCTCAGTTTCTTTAACAGATTGGAAGAGGAGAGGAGGAACAATTTTGACTATTTACACTATTATAATGTGGCACAACAACAAAATGATCAACTAAGAATCCAAAATGGTCAGCTGAAAACGGCATATTCCGAATTGTCGCAGAGAGTCGAAAGACAGACGTCTCAGTTGGCCAGTGTGCAGAACAAAGGAAGAGAGAAGAATGAAGAGATGAAGAGGAAGGATGAAAAGATAAGACAGTTGCAAGGGGAACTGCAGAGAGAAAGAATGGTTAGACAAGAACAAGCCAATCCGGCTGTTTATCAACAACTGCAAAGTGTAGTTTACGAGTTGCGAGCTGAAAGAGCCAAGAATCTAACAGTTATTTCGGATCTTCGACAGAAGAATAGAGATCTTACGAAGAAAGTCGAAGTTATCGAAACAGAGCAGGTCTTCGATACGGGGCGTATGCGAGCGTTGAAAGAACAGTTGGAGGCGGAAAAACAGAAGACTGTCGCCGTGCAGAACAAGTGAGTTTATATCGAGTTTAAAGTCTCGATTGACGATTCAAAGCACTTTTAGATTCGAAGCTAATATAATAAAGATACAAAAAGATCATAAGAAAGAGGTGAAGTGCTTGGAAGAGTCTCTGAAGAGCATAAACGAACAGGCGAGATATTTGTACGAAGAGCTACAGAAACGCGTGAATGAGTCATCATTAACCCATTCGATCCATGATTTGCAAAATAGACTTCAAGCCAAGGAGAATTATATAGAGCATTTGAAAGAGCAGAAAGAGGAAGGTGAAGTACGAGAGAGGAAGTGGGCGTGACTAGTAGATCCAAGAAAACTGACTTTGTTTCAGCTTACAACGAGACCAAAAGCTTTACGTGTCGGAGTTTTCTAAACTGCAAACCGAACTGACAGCGGTGAAGGACGAGAAGGCTAGAATTCTCGAGGAGCTGAGAATTCTGAAAGAAGGAAACAGAAGAGATCTCGACGATACGTCTTGTTTGATTTGTTTCAACGAAATGAACGAAGACGGGGTACAATTCCAGCAGCTACCAAGGTGTACCGGTTGCAAGAGAAGATACCATGGCGATGTGAGTTCAGAAAAAAAGCTTCGAATAGGTGAACAAGTTTCAGTGTATTTCACAATGGTTCAACGAGAAAATCGAGTGCCCGGTATGCAAAAAAGACGGAATGGATATGGAGAACATCAATCGTTTGAATGTTTTGTCAGCGACTTTGAATCGTATTCACTTATGAAGTTCACTGAATAAAGAAATGTTTCAACCATTCGTTCCCCAATCAGATCCAGATGGCGTGGTGCCTTATTACCAATGCAAATCGTATTCCGCTCCTTGGCGGTGTCTTCTTCTTTTGTTTCAAATCCCCCTCGCTTTCGAAAGACACGGACGATTGCGTGCCTCGTTTTCATTGATGAGCATCGCAGTTTAATGAAGAAGACGAGTGGACACAAGTTGTCTGTCATCGGATGGACTATGAATAATGAGATTGTGGGTATCAGGTTGAGAGGGAAGGGAGCAGCTGATTGACGAGGTGGTGACGGGGAACACGTGCGGGAAGCGAAGGCGACAGACGGTTGCGAAGATGACGACACCTGGTGGATGGGTTGGAAGGAGGCGAGAATTTATGAGTGGAATCTGAAAAAGAATAGTCCATCAACATCCTATTCATTATATTTCTCATGAATCCCTTTTTCCTTTGTGTTTCCATTCAAATTCACCTTGAAACCTGCTCATCATCTCTTCCCCAATCCCCTCAAATCCCCTCTCCCCATTTCTCATAATCCGTTAATCGACGCGTATCCCTCCTCTTCCGGTCTCTTTTCCCTAATTGTCTCTAATTTGTTGATCACTCACTCACTCAATCCCGACTCCCCAGAGCTTTCTCCTGCTTTTCCCTCCCGTCCCACAGCATATAAATGTTATAATTGGCTCAATTTCAACGCGGGAGAGCCCAGAGATTTATGAGCACACACAAAGGTTGACAGGTTGGTTGACACACATGCAAAGGACACATTTATTCATTGAATGTATTACTTCACACGCCGCGTTCTGTTACGCTTTTGGGGGGAAAGGAAAGGGGGAAGCCGTGTGGTGTTTGCACAATTATTGTTGGAAAAGGTGCAGCTAGGAGAATGGGACCATGCAGAACTGAATGTGGGTAAATAGAAAAGAGAGAAACCTGAGGGAACCCAGAAGGATTTCACAACGTTCTCGGAATCCCCGAAAGACGAAGACACTTGTTTTTTCATCAGTTCCGTTCGTTCTGACTCATAAATTTAGGGTCTTCGGGGTGTAACGAAGGAAACCAATGGTGTGTTGAGAGGGAAATGGAATGGGAATCAAAGCATCAATCCTCTTTTATACTCTGAATCGAAGAAAAGAGAAGGGGGTAAAAATGGAGAGTGCGGGGAAGTGAGCAAGCAGAAAATAGGTGTTGGCGGTTTTGATTGTAAGTCAGGGAAGAGTTTTTGGTTCAACAAATTATCCACGTTAACATTTGGAAGCTACTTTTACCTAGCAACTGGCAAAGTTTCAGTGAAAACGGTCAAGTTTGGGTCAAGTTACAGTGAAAGAAATGAAGCGAGTGCAATGGCTCGACGGCACATGGGCGCGGATCGAGCGAAAGAGAACAGAACCCTCAAACATGACTTTGGAATTATTAGTTGTCTTTTTCAGGTTTCAAAGTGAAAGGAAAACAGTCATTTTAACAGAAAGTGTGCAGGATAGAACAAGGAAGCCGCAATTGAATGGAAACATTGAGAATCAGTTGATTTGTCAGTTGATTTCGGTGTTGTTTTCGTGAACGGATCTCAAATGCAATAGTCGTTAATTTATCAAACAACTGTTATGATAATCTAGAAACCGTATATTCATCAAAATACGAACAAAGTTACCCTATCCTCACTTCCGTAACTCTCAACAAACCTTGTTATTGAAACTGGCTATCATGTCAATTTCCTGATTCCCCTATGATTATACTAATGAATTCTGATAATGATAACTATACACTCAACTCAAAACAATATCCCCCTCCCCATCCCCTAAACCCAACAAAAATAAAAGCCCCAATAACAGAATGGAAAAGAGAAATGGCAACGAGAGAAGGGAGCGGGAGTCCCGTGTTGTCCGATTGGCTGGCAGCCATACAAACTGGGCGGAGCGTCCTGCGAAACGGGGCTTTCATTCGAGGCGACACTCACAGAAACCACGTCGTGTTTGTCTCGGTTCCACACTTTTTCAGCATCTTCGTCAGCTTTTGGGAGCAAAAAATGTTCGGTTAGTCATGGATAAGAAAGGTTTTTTGGTGTGGGGGATGGGCGGGATGTTGTGAAATGGTTGCGTTTAAAACAAAGCTTTGTCAGTAAACTGCGCGTTTTCACTTCAAAAATGTTAGAGATGTGTGAAACTGTACCAATTCAGAGAATGCTCTCTTCTTTGCAAAGATCTACAGAATCTGAACTTCCAGAAGCCTAATGTCTCTGCGCCTCCCAACTTCCCTGCTCTCTCCCTTTTCTTTCCTCAGTTCTCATGATTTCCCAACTATGAATCATCACCAAAATGTTTTTCTAAACCACCCAAAACATTACAAAACACTGTTCCATTCAAACTATGTGTTATTCTGCACAGTTCCCCATTGCTGCGTCTCTTCCCTCTCCCGCTCTCCATGTCAGCTTACGATTCCCCTGTTTGTGCCTCAACCCAACCGTACCAAATCCTCCGTTTCCTCTCTCTTTTCTCTCTCACTTCAAAGTACAGTAATCTGATTTATAAACAAGAGAAGACTCGGAAAAAGGAAGGCAAAGCGACCGAACCTTTTGTCGAAAGTTTGATTCGACTTTAGTCTAACAAAGTAAGAAGTAGAGAGATGTGTAGAAAGCATTTTCCGATTCTTTGGTTGTTCTAGAAGTTTCTCTATCGCCCTACCAGATTTCCATAGCTCAATTTCCTTTTTGAAGATTGATTTTTGTCTTGGCACCGCGCCAAGCTCTGCGTCTCTTACTGTCTTCTAGAAGCGTCGTTTCGCAATGTTACAAGCTCAAAATTAGGAAGAAACAACACAGCAATCTCCGTTTTCCGGTGTTAATCATAGAATCATCACAATCACTTGCTCATTTGCTCAGCAATCCAATGATTTCGAAACTTTCATCAGTATAAAACCCACTTCAAAGCTTCTTCTTCCACCTTTACCAACACAACCTTCAACTTTTCCTCCGTCTCCTTTCAAAACTTTCTCTCCCCTCGTTTCCTTACCTTTCACGTCTAATTGTAGCCTTCACCTCTCCGAAAATTTCCGAAAATTCTCCCTCGATCCGTCTAATTATTCCGAATTTTCACATTCTCTCCTAACAAGTTTCTCCCCGTTGTCTTCCCACGATGTTTCCTAATTCTGGAAGTTTATAACATGCTAGAAAGAGAAAGAGAGACGAGAGAGCCTGAGATGGGGACTACGGTAGTTGGGGGAGCCTCGTTTCGTTTCTCTCGCATCTGTTGTGCATTGAGAGAGTGAGGGAATGGAGAGACGAAGAGACAGTATTGATTCAGAGGCCACGGCGCCAAGGCGAGAGTCGAGAGGCGCAGAGAGAGTTATTTTCTAGAACAACAGTTTCACAACTTTCCCACATCCACATACTATTGAGATCGATGATTCAAGGAACTCATCGTTGTTTTTCAGGTTGTCTATCCCCTCAAAAAGCCCCTGCATTCAGTCCGGAACAGGAGAAGATGTTAAAATCAAACAGAGCCAACGAGCCACAGAGTTTTGTCAAAGGGAATGTAAGTTTTTGTCACAAACACTGACTTTGAACACTGTTATCCTTCTCTGTTTCCAGGACACCTCCTCAGACCTTGTCGACTTGGAAGACGTTGTGCTCAAGTGGGCCAAGCAAGTGTTTGATGTGACGAAAACCAAGGCAGAAGGAAAGATCAAGAAGAAGTATCTTTCAGTGAGTATTCTACTTCTTTCCCAAAACCTTAGAACAAGTGGAACAGCTAGATATGATCATTCAAAACAAAAGGGTCCCGTTCTCTCCTCCGTTCGCAATCTAATTACGGAAATTGGCACCTTCAAACGGAAATTGAGCATGAAAATTGATAGGTTTGCAGTTCTAGTTAGCAGACCTTCGCGGGGTCCCATGTGTGTGTTTAATCCGCGAGATTGGACGAAGAGGGGGACGAGAATAATGAATTGAAACCGGGGGAAGCGGGATGCTCATGCGGCAAAGAAGAGGGGTAGGATGACAAAAATCACCCAGGGGACACGACATATGGTTTCATTTATTTGAATACAATGAGCTTGATGCGTTTGTGATTCATGGATTCATTGACTTGAAGGAAGGGGGAAAGAAACATGTTTTGGGGACGAGGGTTCTTACTTATCTTAATAGCTCCTCGGAAAGTACATTATTACACATCGGGGGCTTGTCTGACACCTTCCTTAACCCCCAGAAGATCATCGGGTGTGTAACTCGTAAATCAATGCTGGCCGGTGTGGCTGTTGTTGGTACACTCTTGCTCTTTGACACCTCGGTGCCGCCTGAGATGCCTAATGACACCTTCTTTCAGTACAACATAAACTGGACCAAGTTGTTCCAAGAGTGCTCGGAGCCAACTTACACTATCCTGGGAGCCAAGCCGAATGTTGTGGACGCTGTAAGCCTTTTTCTTGTGGTTTCTCAATAAAAAGAGAAATGATTTTCAGAAGCAAGACGAGAAAGTGATCTTCAAGACAACCTTCACCAACACCACACAACGCGAACAAGAGTATTCCTTCAAAACCGAGCGAGCCACTCGCAGTTCCTCGACAGTCATCGTTGAGAAAGGAGTGTGTCGGGGAGCCGAGGTCTCATTGAAACTGAAGACTCCGTGTGAAGTTGTCGAGGCGAATGCCGGATTCACAACGGAAGTTATGCTGAATCACATTGGAGAGAACACGAATGAAGAGGAGTTGACATGGGGAGTGGACAGTTGTGTCAAGGTGCCGCCTGCAGCTGAGACGGTCGCCGAGTTGGTGATTATTGAGGATGTGGTAAGCTAGAGTTCTTTTCGAAGTCATAAACACCTTGAAATCTTCCAGGTCACCCGTGAATTCCGCATCGAGAACCGTTTGAGTGGCAAAGTTCTGGTGACAAGTGAGTGGCCTTCTCTTTCCTTTTTCATGCAAATTCTCCCTCCGATTGAATAATCGTCAAGAGTCCTTGACTCACACTTCTACCACACCCCAGTCACGCTAATAAGTGGATGTTGGTTGTTCACAGTTTCAAAAAGAAAGAGGGAGAATGAAGATCTAAAAAGTCAAACATTTGTTTACAGTAACCAATCTGAAAGAGAACAACAGTCTGGTGACGATCCTTGAAGGAAACATCTGTGACATCATCCGAGGAATGCCAGACTTCAATGCAAAAGGATTCCGGTTCGATGGACCTGTGAGTCAAAGCCAAAAGATGCTTCCAATCATATAAACTTTTCAGGCAGCCATCTACGAAACGCGCGGTCAGTGCATCTTCCGCTACGGAATCGAGCAGAAGGTTCGCATCAACGAATTCTCGCTTTCTGATCAGAAATGAAGGTCAAGAACGTTCGAGAAGAATCCGTATGCAATGAAGAATTGATAACAAAACATAAATTATGGTGTTTTATATCCAAAAAACCTCACTGAATTGTGAACTGGCTTTGCTTTACTTTTCCAATGATAAGAATCGTTTATCCGGTAATAAAGTGTATTATGTTTTTGTCTGACAACATTAAAAAACACAATTGAGAGATCAATAGAGAGGTGCATCGGACTTTTCGAGGTCGAGGTATTTGAAAACTGACTCTCGAAGCGAGCAATAATGGCCGACCGTGCACATCTGAGTGGATCGGTCGAAAGCTCAATATCGTTTGATGTGTTGTGCTTCTTGGCCCGTTTCTTCTATAGAGGAAGTAACGGTTGATCTCTTTCGCCACGGAGAGGCGAAGCACGTGAAAGGGAAAAGGTTTTTTGTCCATGCCGAGGACGCATCAAAGACCCCAAAAATAGGGGAACTGTGAAGGGGGGAAAGGCATCAAAGACCCCAAAAATAGGGGAACTTTGAAGGGGGGAAAGGCATCAAAGACCCCAAAAATAGGGGAACTTTGAAGGGGGGAAGGCATCAAAGACCCCA
>LR538215.1:27282-84294 GCA_900883565.2 Caenorhabditis panamensis
GGGAACTTTGAAGGGGGGAAGGCATCAAAGACCCCAAAAATAGGGGAACTCTGAAGGGGGAATGGAGTGGACTGAATTATGCTGGTCTATCATTGGCAGAGAAATAGATTTTTGTAGATAAATACCTGCGTTAGGTGTCTAAAGGTGTCGATAACAACAGCTCACGTGTAGTTCGGCAATACGTTTATCATTGTTTATGACCCTTATCGAACGACAAGATCTGTGTCTGTGTGTGAGCGAAAGAACGCCGGCATTTCTCCGTGTCGGGTGCACGCACCGGTTATATGACAAGACACGCCGCCAAAGTCGGTTTAATTACCCAAGTTGAGGTGCGAACGAGTTCTAACCCAACGAAAGTTGGCGTTTGCTATAAATTTTGGAAAGTCTTCTTTAGGGAAGACAACAAAACTAAAGAGCATTCGGAAAGGTCCATGCATCTTTGAGATATGGTCGATCCATTTACAAGGGATCAAAAGAATGCGGCCCACTCTGCAGGTGAAAACATTGTCTTCCGAGGATTTGAAAACCTCGAAAAGTTCAGGATACCAAGGGATCGAAGAGGAGTTCATTACACAACACTACAAGATTCTCTTCACGTTCGCCTCCTCTTTTATCTTTTCAACGTGACCTTCCACACAGTCTCCATCTTCAATGCCAACTCTTTCCCCAACTTGTTCAGTGTCAGTTCCATCTGCTCTCTCGTCAACATGCTCCTGCTGTTCTTCCTAATCAGTATCACGACGTCTTCCGTCACCTTCGCAACTTCCCACGTCTCCCGTCGCAGTTGGCCAACTCCCTGGATATTGTAAGTAGTTACAGAGTTTCAGAAAAACAAGTTCTTCTTAGCGATGGCACCTCCATAACCAACTCGGATCAGTGGATTTGCGGACCGGGAGCAGCCACCGAAACGGTTACTCACCAGATTATGAAGAACACGTGTGATGAGAAAACCAGTGAGCATTGTTAGACGGGGACTGGCTGATTCTGATCCCGGGGTTTCAGCGGAGTTGAACATGTGCTGTGCAGTTCACGACAGTTGCTACGACAACCAGAAAGGACGGGAACGGTGCGACGACCATTTCTGCGATTGTGTGGCGAAGGCGTTTGCTCGAAATGATCCTCCCTTTTCTTGTCGCAAAGAGATTGGGAATGCTGCGTGCGCATTGGTCAGGAAGTTTGGAGAAGACAGTTACAAGAGTATGCAGTGAATTGAAGAATCATCCGAAACTGACTGTTTCAGCCCCCAAACCCGACTTAATGTCTCTGCGAGCCTTCCATCCAGCTATGAACAAGACCGCCAACACCCAGTACAACCTGTTGTATTCTAGCTGCCCGGGATTCAGAAGTGCGTTGTTTTCTCTCATACCAATCATCAACTGATTTTGCAGAGCCCCTGACAACCTGTGCCTACAATCACATCGTCTGCCACCTCCGAATGCGTCCACTCTATAGTTATCGTCAAGAATACACGGACTGTCGGGAGCAGCTCCTCGACTGTCTCACATCTGCAGCGGATTTCGTGATGGATGACAAAAAAACGTGTCTGGAACAGGTGAATGTCGCAGTGGCAGCCATCAAGAACGACGCGAGGGAATCTGGAATGGCGGAGCACTTGTGGATGGTTGTGGACGGAGATGATGCTTCGAACACGACGATGACCGGGAATAGCACTATGGAGAGGAACTTCACTCTGATAGGCAATCCTTGATTCTTTACTTGTCTTACGTATTTGATGATGACACTGAATAAATGATTTTTTGTAAATTCCTCAAAAAACATCGGCTTATTGCGAAATGGAACGAATGAAATCGAATGCGGTGAAACCGACTGTAAATTGGGCTCATGTGTTGTTTGCGCACTCCGAGTTTGATCCCGTTGATTTTTTATTTATAAGAAAGAGAGAAAGAGATGGGGAAATGGGGAGGAAGGGAACAAACATGATCAATTGATGATCCATTGGGATCGAATCAGGAAAGAGAGTTTAGCATGTTCCTTTTTGCCAATGCTCAAAACAGAGATCAGTTAGCGACTCTGCACCATGATCAGTTGCTCCTTCCCGGTCGAGATCATTCCTTCATTCCCCAACAAACCGTTCCATTTACCTACTCATCCTTTCCTCCGATTGCTTCTTCATCTTTTGCCCGAGCATGTCTCTGTTTATTTACTAGAGTATTGTTTGCAAACTCTTTCCGCTTTCCGTCTCTTGCTCCGTCTCCAAATGCATTCGCGCATAATTGTGTGATGAACGGCGCACAGTTCGTAGTATGGTTCCTTGTTCTGCTCCTTTGAGCTCTCTTTATCTTTGTCAAAGAATGTTACTGATGTATGTTCCTGTCCATTTTCTTCTTCCGATCACTCATTTCCTTCTAGTTTCTGATAATAATCATCAAAATAAGGGTGACTGGACAAGATTGAATGAGTCTGGTTTTCTGCTCTACCTGAACTTTGTGTTCTCTGTCTTTGATCCAACTACTCTTTCTCGCTATGGTCATTGTGTTCTCGAAACTACTCGCTTAAGTTATAACAGCTATTCCAGCATTCCCTGAAGTAAGAGTTCCAGAAAGACGTTTGCTTCAAAACTTTTGATATTGTGCTTTGATACTGCAATGATCATTTGACGTTTGATCACTCACTATCACCATTTTTCCAAACCAATTGAGTTTGATATGTGAGAAAGTGAGAAAGTGTTGTCTGGTTTTTGCGTTTTTCGTTTTTCGTTTCAATGATGACTTTCGAAAAAGGGACGGAGCCACCGGAAATTGAGGCTTGACAATTTTGATCTGTCTAGTCACCCATTGCGGAAAGAGCAAGATCTCGAACGTTTCGAAAGTTCAATTCCCTCACTGACCACTAGCTGATCTTGTTGATCCCCTCTTCTCCATGCTCTTCTGTCCAGTCGTTCTATTTGTTCGTGTTCTCCTATCACCATGACACAACACAAGTCAGACAGTCCTTTCCTTTCCACTCTACAGTACTCCCTCCTCGTGTTTCCACTCGGCACCAAAGTTCAATTGAACAAAACAAAACGTGCCTCCGTTCACTTTTTTCCTGGCCACACCCGAACTCTTGCTCCTCTCGCCTCGTTTCTGCGTCTCCGGATCTCTCTGCAAAAAGTGCTTGAGTCCCATTGAACTTCCTCAAGAGAGACAGTTGAGAGACATCAAGACGTAGACGAAGAAACGGTCGAATCGTTCCGAAGACGGGACGGCGATCGAAAAGGTCACTCGGGATCTCGGTGTTGACTTGAAAAGAGCGATGGGAGGAGTACTGTATGTTTTGTGTGTTGCTCTTTTCTACCCTTTTGTTTATTTACTTCTCGCACTTTACCCGTTGGTTGCATCATAACTTTTTGCACTGATCTTAGAGTTCACGAGGTCTTACCAGGTTTCACGAGCTCCTCCGATTCACTCGTTTCCCCACTTTCGATGCAGATCTCTTCGGTTCATTTAGTGTACCAAAACGAGAGTCAAAGTAACAGATTCCGTGACTTGTAGTTGTGATTCAGACTCTGAGAGCTAGAAACAGGTGAAAACGATTTGGGATTAGGTGAAAATTACCTGAGAAACATCTGTCTGTTTGTGAACTCGGTTCAAATAACATCGATACGTAGGAATATCTGATTTGTTGCTTGTCACAGTTTCCAGAAAAGATCAAACTTTTCCTTGAACTAATCTGGGCCTTATGTTTCATTCTTTGTCAAAATAATCGCCCCATCTATAGATTTTCTAATATGTGAGTTCTGCCTCGGTTCACTCTCACACCTCTGTTGATTGACCCCTGCTGTAGGCGACGTTCAGTTATAGATTTCCTGATCCCTGTCTCCTGAAACTGTCAAATCCCCGTTCTGTTCCCCATTCCTTCAATGATTCGATCAAAAACCCACTCTGTCGCTTAGTCACTTCCCCCCTCCATCTTCTCATTGCATGAACAGCGGTTTGCGCCTCAAGTGGAACCGGAAATCTGCGTCCCTCTTTACAGTACCCCGTATTGTATTGCATTCCATTCTCCATCCCACGTGATCAGATTGAAATAGATTGAAACCTTGTGTCTTGGTGCTTTTGTGCCAGGTTGAGTGGATCTGAATATGTGTATCGGGGGCAAAGGGCAAGTGTGTTCGAACTTGCCGAGGAAGACAGAAAGAACAACAACGTTTGTTTGGTGACGAGTTTTGGGATTTGTAGCCTAGAGAATGTTGTCACGGAAAGTACAGATGAGCAACTTACTCGTTCCAGTGTACAGAAGAAGGTATCATCGATGGTCCCTGCGCAAGTATTACGCACTCCTCAATCTTTCCACACAACAGTTCTTCCTTCCCCATTGCTCACATAAAAACTAGAGCGTAGCCCGAGAGCTTCTCCTCCTCCCCCTCGTTTCTCTAACCCATCCCATCCTTTCACTTGTCGTGTCTGCTGAGAAACGTAAAAAAGTTGCAAAAATCACCTATTGTGCGCGAAAGAACTGCGTCGACAAACAATGGAAACACCTTTTTTCATCATCTTTGTTGCGAAACAAACTCGAGGGGTCTCGCAGCGAAAAGAACGTCTACCGTAACCGGTGGTGGAGTTAGCATAAAAGTGCATAAGAAGGAAGCAAACAAGAGACGACGGCGGCCAATCGGAACGAAAAGATGCTCTCTGTTTCCACTCCTCTTGCGAATGTTTCCATTTCTTCCGTCCCTCTTTTTTCGTTCCCTTTCATTCGTGAATTGAGCATGCGCACACGCCTACAACAGTGCAAACAGAGACGGGACGGGCCGAGGAAAACCGAAAGTATTTACGTGTTTTGTTTGTCGGACCGGCCGAGACTGCAACATGTGTGTGGACACAAAACACAGAGAGCATTTCGAACTTTGGCCCACCTCCTCGCCTGTTCCAGGAATGAGGAATGAGTTGAACTTGCGGCTACATTGTTGCACTTTGCAGCTGTACACACATTCACGCCTTCTTTTCAAATAACCATACCAGATACATATCGGTCTCATTAACTATTTTGACTTAACAGATACCATTTGAGCACACATACCTAGACTTGGGCTTTCCACTCGAATACACGTTCCTATTGAGTTTGGTGTTTGAAAAACGTAATAGAATAGTTCGGAATGCACTGCTTATCTGATTTTGAAGTTCTGACTGAACATAGGTTCGTTTCTTATCTAAACCCATCAAACGACCCAATCATTCAAAAGCCCTTATTCCCAACTTCCGCCCCCAGATATTCATCGTCAATCCCCTTTTCCTCCGTAGTTCTCGATCACTTTTCCAAGACACACAAACAAGTGTATATTCCGATTTCTGAACTGTTACGCACAATGCGTTTATGTACTTGTAACTGCCACTGTTTACCGCCCGCAACTTTCACATCATGCTTGCTCCGATGAAACGAGAGACACCTCCGGACGACCGACACGGAAACCTTCTCCTCGTCGATTTTCGATCGAGAATCGCCTCTTTGAATACTTTGCTGGTATTTGACCATTCCTCGTTCGGCGTCTACACTCGCAGAAAACGAGGTGAAAAAGGTCAAAGAGTGATGGAGAGAGAAGTTGCGTCTATTTCTGAGGATTCTCTTGTTTCCTCGACGATTGTCTGTTTTGTGCTCAAACTACGATTCTGTTCTTTTCTACAGTACTTTCTCTTCTGTCCATGTTTGTCGTACTTTGAGTTGTTTTATGTCTCTTTTTCTGTCTTGGATTTGGTGTATCCATTCAGATTTCTTTCAATCCAAACTTTGAGCATATCGATTTCGTTTCATTGTTTTGTTTCGTAGAGTTACTGTTCTGTTTCAAAAGGAAGATACACGTTTTGCAACTCTGACTTGTCAAACTGATGACTGAAGTTCTTTGCTAGAAATCTCCCCATCATGCCTCTTCAAAACCGATCAAATTCCTGCAACTCCCGTCTTTGCGTTTGCATCCCAGACACCCATTTGTAGTTCTTCTGACTCTTCTTCTCCTCGTCTCATCCGTGCACGTCACAAACCCCTCTTCCTACAATCAGAACTCTTCTAAATGCGTCCCCCAATTTCCCTATTGCTTCTCGAATCCTCTCTCTCTCCATCCCCAATGTCATTCATCTCTGTTCCGTTACTCTTCTCGATTCCATTTACGGCCTGACTCAACTCAGTCAGCCTCTTCCCAGAATGCACATCAACATCAATTGATCATCATACCAAAAATCTATTTGATCAGCCTGCGAGAATCTGGGTCTTCCCGTCTCTCGGGCGGCAAGCACAACAGTGCGCCGATCCCTGATGAATGTATATTTTGTTCTTGATCTGGGGGCCGCTTTATCCGATGGTTGCAGATGTCTGGCGAGAGGGAAAAGAGACGTAGACGTATCAAAACAGCACATACAGATATATCGAGTACAAAAATTGGCGGCACACATTGTTTCATTTGTGCATTTACATTGTTTGAAGGGAGAGGACTGGGCCGATGAGGTTTAGTTAGCCGGTACTCATGTTATTGCTCCCAATGAAACCATAGAACATGATCATATTTGAGAAGAACATTTCCGTTTTGGATAGCCATCATTTCATTAGCTTTCAGTTTCCTTTACTTGTTCCATCGATGCTGCATGTTCTACAGTATCTTGCATACCCTTCCCGATCCATTTGAATCCTTCCTTGATCCGAGTACGGGTGCCTTAAGACCATCAACAATCTTGATAGCTTCGTGTGTCTCGGAATGGATCCCAAAGTTCGTTCGGAATACGGAATTCGGATCACCGCCCGATTCCCATCTAATCTGATGGTTCCAACATTGAACCAGGGCTACTGTACCCATTCCGCCACTTTCTCAGCTTAACCCAACCATCACACAAAAAGCTTCTCCCCCCACTTATCACACTTCCCCTCTTCGATCAATTATTCCGCCGATCAAAAAGTCACTGCATTGTTTGGTCTCTCCGCCTCTTCCGCTCCTTCTCCGACGTCTTCTACTTCTGCTTCTTCGTCTCCTCCATCCGAAATTCCACTTCTGTTCAGTCTATAAAAGGCGCGGGGGGCCAGTTTCCGGTGTATTCTTCCTCCCCGATTACCTTATGTTTGTCTGTGCTTTGCTCTACCTTCCTGCAGACACACGCGAGGGTTCAGGGGGATCTTTTTGTGTCGGTGGGAAGATTCTAGGGCCTTTGAGAGTTACAGTAGTCCGTTGAACTCCACTCTATCATCATGTTTGTCTTGCTTTTGTTTATCCTGTTTCTGATTCCTGCTCTTGATCTATCTTCATGAATCATTCATCCATTGAAATCATGAATAATGCTGATGTGAAACTATAAAACTGTTGAGGGGAACAGGTGGATAAACAAACAAAAGGGATGTTCTACGTCAGAAAGGATGAACTTTTTAGCAGGAGGGATTTATGGAATGGTTCTTTGTAGGCTACACTTTTGATTTTTTGTCATCGGAACAATAGATTTGCCCCAGAATTAGGTGGATATTAGGAAATCAATACTCTTTCTAGCCACAAGCTTTCGGGTCTTCCTTGACTGTCTTCGATCCCTATTCCCGTGCCCCAAACTTTGCGGGGGAAAATGCAACAAGAGGGTTATTTACCCGGTCGTTTTTGAGTGGGACAAATCATAAGATCATCACAAAAAATCAGTGATCGAACAATCTCTCTCCTTGTTCTCAACTGTTCTCCAAACGTCATCGGAGTACACTCGACCAGTCTCTCTCTCTTCCTACTGTGCTGAATACGTGACGTGTGATTGTGATTCTCATTGTGACTACAGTAGTCTCTGAGCCTCTCTGCAACACATACACTCTCGAATCCTTGTTTCACTGATCATCGGACTAGTCGACTTTTGAAAATCACCCGACTGAGACTGTTTCACGTGAAACATGAAGTTTATCGAAGAGTGTCTAGTAGAGATTACGGAAGATGAAGAGACGCAGACAAGGAAGGGCGGGGATGACTATTTATGACTGTGTATCACTTATTTTCGAACCGGGCGGTGCTATTTTTATCTTGTGATGGCAACACAATCGGAACTGAAGTTTGGGCCGTGGCTGGTCACTAGACTGGACATGATAGTGTTCTGTTTCAGAAGAGTTACGAGTGATTGGAATTGGGTTCTCTATAATTTGACAATTGCCGTTTTCTTCCTTATGAACAAAGTCTGCTCCATTTCATTTTTACTCCGATAACCTTTATCTCGAACTTGTTTATCTGCTATATCCGGCTTCCCAGGTTCGTAGACGAAACCATAGGCGAGAACCGCTCCCGCCCTCTTTCTGCAAAACCATGAATGCTATCGCGCAATCTTTTGATCTCAACAAACTTGGTGATAACAGAATATTGGCTTTGATAGCCTCTTCTTCTTTTCAATTACTGTATTTCGAAAAGTTATACTAATGATGCCTAGACCGTACAACTCGTTTCATTGAACTCTTCCTCTTACCCTTCTTCTTTTACCACCCAAGCACAAACATTCCGGAACACTCATCCTCGTAAAAAAGTCCAAACGGTCCAAATGGATAGATCAATCTCAAAAGTGTGAATGAATGAAAGAGAGTGAGTGAGAGTTAGCCACGAATACACACCAATTCTAAAGAACCAAAAGAACCAAGGGAACCATGTGAAACACATAATACAGTGAGGTGTGAGGTCATCAGGTTCACTGCGAAAAGTCCATTTGTATTTGAAGAATTGGTGGTCAGCGAGTCCAGCAACACAAGTATCAAAAGATCCTCCATTCCTTTGTAGCCTCTCCCATCTAGAGATCATTCCTATCACCCCTTTTCCACCTACAGTATCCCTTCCAATGAAGCATGTGTAGAACATGTTTGGCCCTACACATACACACACTGAACACTCAAAAAACACACAAACAACGGTGGGCCGGCCCCCGAATAAATTGAGACACCGTACTATGTGTTTGTGTGTACAGGAATGAAGAATGTGTTGCATTTTTTGAAAATTGCATTCTCGAGGAGACCGCGTTTTGAAGGTCAAAAGAGTGAATGAAGCGGAGGGCATCGGAGAGTTTAGTTAGAGGGGTTTCGGGTACTGTAGGCGTGGGAGTTTATCTGAAATGAGTGTTTTGGCTTCCGTTGTGGACTAAGTTTGTCCTTTATGGCCCCTATCATTTTTCATATCGCTCAAATACTTCTGTTCCTTGTTTCTCTGTTCCTAAAAGAAACAGTTCTTTCGTGAACCTCTTTGCTCCAAAGTAACTATTCTTTCTTTCAGGTCTTGTCAACTTCGACGATACTGAGCGTTCGCCAAGATCTGGTCATCCCTAAACCGTAAGGGTTTCTTTGTCAAATTGATGTTTCCTGTTTATACCCATCGCATTCATTGAACTCCTCAATCCTATCAAAGTTTTCTGAAACCGTTGTTTTCTGTTTCACATGAAACAGTTTGTTCACTTAACTTCTTCATTGACATCATCTTCTTCTTACATCTTCACCTCTTCATCATGATCCCCTCAACCGTCTCCATTCCCTTTTCAGTCCTTATCTCCTTCCCAGACTGCACTGAAATGAGGAAGCAATTTGTGGGAGCAAGCGAGCAGAAAACATCTATAAGAACACGTACTCTGCGTATTCCATCCACAAACAAGGAACTTTGAACTCTCGTTCCGTTCCATTCTCCACTCCTTCTCGTTTTCCTTCTTCTCCAGGAATTATTCAGAGAAGCGATCAGAAATGAAGCGGGTCCCCCCTCTCTCGATGATGTTGTTGTTGTTGTCTCTGGATGCGCAGTCCTCGGGTCCCCGGGCGTCTGGAGCACTTTTGTTTTGGCACGGCACTGCAATTCCAAATGACGACGACTTCAGCGCGCCGTCCGTTCTGTTCGTTCCTGAGAATGTTCACGCGGAAGTGCTCTTTACTGCTCAGAGAGCACAAGTTGTGTCAGGAAGAGGAGGAACGAAACGAGACGGACGGAGCAAAAAGAGGAACGCGCGGGCTGCAACGAAGAAGACAACAAGAAGGGCACGAGAGAATGAGTTCCCATTCCAGACAGCCTCGTTTTGAGTAGAGTCGAGCAGGAAGTGAATTTGGAATGGGGGAAGGGAATGGAGAATTTGTTAGGGTAATCTTCAGAGAAGAGGGATACTGTAGGTAGAATAATGAAGGGGTCTAGATTTGAAGGTTGTGACTTTGCTGTTTCACATCCAAATCCCTCTAAACTTAACGAAAACAGATTCTCGATAGTTCATCTAGTTACCAAACCATCAGTCTAGCGACAATCAGAAATTTCTGATCAGAAGTCGGCGAACTTGTTGTCACATTCACTCATTTTGGGGGTGTTATTCTCGGAAATCAAAACAAAGAGACTCAAAAACCACATCAACATCTTATGGTTATTTGGTCTGAACAGAAAGAAGGTACTGTACCTCTGTGGTGACTTCAGTTCCTATCCTCCTCTTTCTTTTTGAATCCAGTATAGATCCTTTCAAAGATCATCTCCCCCATCCCATCAATCCCTCCTCCATCTCTTCCAATATCCTTTCAATTCTGAAACTGCTCCATTTCTGCAAACAATCCACTTGTGTGCATCTCCCCATTCATCAATTCAGCCTTCATTAGGCCCCGGGTGACGTGTCTTCTCCTCTCTCTCAAGGTCCCAACGATCACTATTTTCTTCTTTCAATGCATTTCTGGGATCCTCCAATTTGGCAATGAACTCGTGAGGAGTCTCGGGGGAATACAGGGAGAATGAAGAAAGGGGGAAGGTTATTTGTTGACTGTTTATTGACTTCCTAATGTAAGAGGATGAATCCATCGAGTATCTTATTGATTTTCTAATGTTCTCCTCCCCTATATTTGAAGCCCGTTCATATGTTGCTTTTCTAAAAGACTTTCTAGCGACGAAACACTAACTCAGTTTGTTCGCTTGCTTCCAACCAAAATCTCTCTCTCCGTCACTCCATCCAGCCTCAGCTCAAAGAATGAGCAGCTGCTCTGGCTGTATTCCAGACGTCTTCTGCATGTGTCCGTGTTGGTCTCTCTTGTTTACTCCATCCGCCTCCACGCCGCCCGGCTCTCCGTCCATTTCCGTGCACCCGAGACGATCAGAAAACACGATGTCTACTTGGAACTGCCCGGAGGGGTCGCGCCTTCTTTCTGGACTTTCATTCGCTCTCTCAGACAACTGGACAACACGGAACACTTTGCGATTCGTGGAACTCAAAAGACAACAATATTCGATTGATGGACTTTGCGAGTTGAATTGGAAAATGGGCGGGGCTTTGGATGAAACAGGGAAGAGCATGCACTCGGTGCCGTATATTTAGCCATCGGGCTAGTAGCATTTCTGATTCTCATTCTTATTCTTATTCTTTAGCGAGCAGGTGAGAGGGTTACTGTAGTCTATTCTTGGTCTCTGAATACCTAGAAGTAGTTTGTTGTTGTCTGGAACCTCTCTATCGCATACTACGGTACTCATAACCAATAAGGAATCCTGGGGTTACTGTCATGATTTCTAGAACCCATTCAAGGTTGCATGTTGCATTTGAATGTGTCTAGACACTTTCTAATAAGCTCCCACTCATTCTCTCCTTGTTCCGCTTCAAATCGAGCTTATTCCGAGTATGAAGGTTCCTAAATTTGAATACACAAGGTTACAGTATCTTCTCAAACAATCCCGCCAGACTATGTGCACTCTAGACCGCTACAGTAGTCCAATAGAGCGCTCTTTCCACCTTACATGTTTGATCAGCTTGACCCGACAGAAAAGGGGCTCATCCTCCCATTATTTAACGCAAAACATAACACTGTTCTCTGTTTCCATCAAATATCAAGATCACTTCCGAGATTGGTCCGTACTTGGTCCTACAGTTTGCACCACTCTTTTCCCATATCTCCTTTTCGTTCCATTCGTTCCTGCTTATCCCCGCGAGCACATGTTGCGTGCTCTTTCCGCCTGCACCTGCTCATTTTGTCACTGATCTCTCTCTCTCCAGAATCACTTTGCTTTCGTTTACATGTTTCACTCGTTTCCCAAATCATAAAAACATAAAAACACGCCAACCAATCCAGACATAAACTCCAAGTTCAGCACTAAGTTCCCACTCATAAAGGTCCCTCTTGTTTTGTTGAAACATCCCGATCACTTTGCCCTCTTCTCCGTTCGTCCCATTAGCATATATATTTCGGATGAATGTCCGTCCGGCCCCGCAAATGTATGTCTGTCATCCCGAGAATGAGCCCCCAAAAAAAGAGAAAAAGAGTGAAAACGAGACGAAGCGAGTCGCTTTGTGTTGCCGATCTTCCCATCGTTCCCCTCATGGCTTTTTGCATGGAAAAAGAGGGGAGATCAAAATGTTCCTGATCTCTATACTAATCCCATTCAAAAACGCCACGCCCCGTTTTTATACTGTTTCGGAGTAGGGACATAGTTAGTGTTCATGTTCTAAGACGCGTTCTCTGACTTGACTGAAAGTGGTCGGGAACAGCTTTTTTTCATGTTCTTGAAAACTGATCAAAATATTATTATAGACTAATTAGGGCACCAGAAATCCAAAAATGTAGTCAGAATTGGACAAAAATGCTTCCCTGATTTTTGGTGGTACCATGCAGGTTGACACTTCAAAATGTCATAACTCGCTTCAAACTCAAAGTTGTGCGAGATTCTTTCTGTTGTGAGTTTAGATGATGCATATGCATGTTTTTCATGAACGTCTTTTGTTTTTGCTAATCTGGAACTTTTTTAGAAAAAAAAATTTTTTTGAAAAAAATTTGTAAATTTTTTTCCGGCACAGATCCATTCGCGATTTTAATTTCATTGGATTTGCCATGTCTTTTTACCTACGATAAAATTTAATTCAAGTTTGTAATAGTGCCGGAAAAGTTAGGGGACCGTCTAGAAGTTGGTGTGTCCAAAAGCGTCAAAAAGTGGATTTTGCATACTGTGTATCTAGCCAGCCAATAAAGATATCGAAAAGTTGTCAACTACAAAGTTAAAGATCTCATTGTGTTCTACAATATTGCAGTTGATCAATTTGCTCTATTCAGCCTAGTTTCCGAGATACAAGCTCTGGAAGAACACCCACTTTTGGGCTTCCGCGGCCGGCCGCCGACGAGAGGGTAGAGAGACGCAGAGACGCAGAGAAAGTCGACCACGGTTTTCAGTGCAAAAGTGGGTGTTCTTTCAAGGTTTGTATCTCGGAAAGTAGACAAGATAAAGCAAAGTGATCAACTGCAATCTTGTAGAACACAACGAGATCTTCAGTTTTGTAGTTGACAATTTTTTGATATCTTTATTGGCTGGCTAGATAAACAGTGTGCAAAAATTCACTTTTTGACGCTTTTGGACACACCAACTTCTAGACGGTCCCTTAACTTTTCCGGCACTATTACAAACTTGAATCAAATTTTATCGTAGGTAAAAAGACATGGCAAATCCAATGAAATTAAAATCGCGAATGGATCTGTGCCGGAAAAAAATTTACAAATTTTTTTCAAAAAAATTTTTTTTTCTAAAAAAGTTCCAGATTAGCAAAAACAAAAGACGTTTATGAAAAACATGCATATGCATCATCTAAACTCACAACAGAAAGAATCTCGCACAACTTTGAGTTTGAAGCGAGTTATGACATTTTGAAGTGTCAACCTGCATGGTACCACCAAAAATCAGGGAAGCATTTTTGTCTAATTCTGATTACATTTTTGAATTTCTGGTGCCCTAATTAGTCTATAATAATATTTTGATCAATTTTCAAGAACATGAAAAAAAGCTGTTCCCGACCCTATTCAAAAAAGTTCATTTCTCTCAGAGAATGCGTCCTAACATCTTGCCACTTTCAAATTCTGACCTATTCTGGTATCCAAGTGTCCTAGTCTAGCATCGTTGTCTACTCCCCCATTCATATTCTTCCTTTCTTCCTCTTCCTTCCGTTTCCCAGTTACAAGAAGTTGAACTTTGGTCTGCGTGGGCACCCTTTCGGGTCATCATCCTCCCATCGAAACAGTCCGAACTGTCCTTGGAAGGCGCTTTATACCCGATGTTGTCAAGAAGTTCCCCTTTCACGTGAAACTACTTACAGGATTATGAGAAAGGGATGGTATGCAAAGAATCAGTTAAGCAACTAGAAGTCTTGAAACATCATTGAAACACCAATTGTTCTTTCCCTATTTCATATTTCGCTTGTCAATTTTGAATTAAGATCCGGAGGCGGAGATAAAGAGAACATGTTGGTGGGATGGTGCTCTACTCTCCGAAAAAATCTAAATCTCACTTGAATCCAGAAAATATCCTTCGGATCTTGTCTTCTATGGATCTCCCGGGAAGATAAGGGGGCGGTGATTCGTTGACGTTGATGTTCGATGCCGTTTTGGGTTTTGCAACTGATCACGGGTTTCCAGAAAGTTACTGTATCAAGAATAGACCTTCTGTTTTGAAGTTATATCATTCTTCAGTGTCGAATATGCTTATGTAGATTTACTTTTTGTACCTTAGAATTATCACTGTTTCAAGCCATCTAGTTTCAAGCAAAAGTTTCAAGCTCTGAACTCTCTTGACCATCCTCCCCATACTTTCATTGCATCTGAAAACAACCCAAAACAACCCCAGCAGTCCCTTTATGCCGTTCTCTTTCTTCGGTGATCCTGTGTCCAGATAGATATTGGTGCGATGATGTAGATGGCGCTGATGTGTGATGGCAATTTGGGTCACCAATTGCAGTGCAAATTTTGCACCCGAATGGGTTACAGTTTCAGCTAAAGCTAAACTGATGGTTTTCATTTCATATATGGAATGGATCTATAGTTTTTCAATTCTCAACGGCTTTGGTCTCTTGGATTCTTTAGAAATACCTCCATGATTGCTAATGGGTGAGAAAGATCGAGAAGCCAGGGCCACATTAACCTTATCAGTCTTCTTACGGAGATAAGTTCAGAACCCAAACTACAGGCCCAATTGGGCTTTTCGTACCTTTTGAGAAATCTGAACAAGATTTTCTGTTTCTAAGAAACTGTTCGGTTCTGCAAAGTCCTCAGCAAATCATTGTAGTCGTAACATTCCTAATACACCCACGCGACTTCCTCAAACGTAAGAATGTGTGAATGACATTCTTGCATCGCATCATCCATCCCACAATTAGTTTCTTGATCTTTTCGACCGAAAAATCGTCGGGCCGCCCGTTCAGTTCAGCAGTTCGATGTCACTCTCAAACTACAGATACGAAACGTGTTTGATACATGTGAATAGGAGAGGTTGGCCCGGGCCCGACATGCCATATATTTGATTCCTCTTTTACTCTTTTGGGGAGAGTTATTACTGTCTGTTTCATATAATCAATGTTTCTGGGTACTGTTCCTCTTTGATTCTCTGCAATCCTTTTCAAGTTCTTTGTCTTTCTTAGCACTTAGAATTCCAACTTCCAGAAGATCTCTAGATCTTGTAGCTTATCTCCAACAGTAGATAATGACGAATTTCCGCGTTGGCTTGCACCTAAAACCGGCCCATTCCTATTCTCCGTTACGAGAAATCAAAAGCCCAGATCTAAACTTTCCTCTGTTTCAAATATCCTTCATGTCTTTTTGACTAACTTGCTGATTCAATCGAAGCAATTTGATGATCATTTAGAAAAAATTGCACTGAAATTCTCATTGTCTCACTATCATCCTGTTAACTCAACATGTTCTCCAGTTGATATCACTTTCTCTGAAACCTCCCTTGTCGCGTTACACATTGACATCACTTTGGAGCATGATAACTATGATCTAAGTTCACCAAATTTCGCAACCCCTTTCCGCAAACTGTCAGGAACAAGACCCGTCTCTAATAAATCTCGCAAAATCAAAAGCCCTAAAGGATAAAACGGGGCGCCACTCAAGATAGTGATCACTATCCGAAGACGAGTCAGTCTTTCCTCTTGAATCGCCAAAGATAAAGATCAGAGAATCAGTTGGCTACACCATGGCGACTGGAATCCCTTGTTTGTTAGTGATAGTGACGTTGTAAACAGTGGAAAAGTTGCGGCAAAGTTCAGTGAGACTGTTGAGTCCAATTCAAACAATCAGCCGAAGGGCAAAAGTTCAGCATCAGCGGAATCAAGGAATCGAAAGTTTGTGCGCTGGGAGTCTGTGTCTCTTGTGTCGCTACAGTGTCTCACTGCCTCGGCACGTCTACCTGTCCTTCTCTGCGCATTTCCAATTCATTCACCAACAACCGACAGTCACCAGGGGGGACTGTTTCGATGATCAGCCTCAGATTATGCGCCCCGTCTTCTTCTCATCGTCGTTTCGGAGATCCGTCGCTGATTCCTCGTTGAGAGAAGAAGAAGTCGGACGCCAGACGGCTTCTTCTTTTCCTTCTCGTGAAGAAATTGCTTCGATGATTCTCAATGATATCACTAGGATCCTCCGATCCGAGATTGCTTTCCGGAACTATGAATAGATTTCTACAATCAGATCTTTTCCTCTGCTTCTTCTAGATTCCTCCTACGTTTATTTCGTACCCACCTCAACTCAAAGTTCTTCTTCCAATCACCCTCATTCTGTGCGAGCAGGTGATCTCTTCTCATATCCTGGATACATTTCTTGTCCTCTCTTATTGTCTGCATATCTCTTTCTGCCACATTCTATATCTCTTGACATGTTGTCTATTGTTCGCTGGGAGTATTCTTAGCCTAACTAAATCTGAAATCAGAGTTCACTTCAGTGCGGTTTGCTGCCTGGTTAGTTCCGATGATTCCTGCCCCTCTCTTTACACAATTACTCATCTGTTTAGATGACGTTGAAGTTTCGTTCACACCTTTTTGTTTTTGATCTTCCTCATCCCTGTCATTGAAGTTTCCTAACTTTATTCTGCTACATCTGTAGTTTGTATGCTTCTGTATCGTGAAATACACAAAGTACAGACATCGGTGGGTTTTAATTGGACTTATCCTTCCTTTATCACTCGGTTGTTCCGCTTGGAACCAAATCGACCAACAAACGGTTTGAAGAGAGATAAGGTGAGAAATTGATGGATGATACATGCTGGTGGAACTGATCTTTCTTCAGAAGTTCGATGTATCTGTGAGGCCTCACGATTTCTTCATTGCCAGTTTTCAGTCATTCTAATCTTGAGCTGTTGCAAAGAACATATCTCTTTTTCCAGTCACAAATCAGACTCTCACGTCTGCATCTTTCTTCCAAGCTTCCTCCCACCAAAAGAGCACATTCCCTAGGCTCCGCCCCCCTAGACTATACTCTTCTCCAGTTCCTCCGCCCCTTCTTCCCTCGTTCCAACACCATTCCATCTTCTTCTTCCTTTCCTTCTTTGGTCAGGTTACTGTATAGATAACACTCTGCCTGCCGGCATCAGTGTTCGCTCAGATCATCACGATCATTTTTCGTTTTCCCATAGATCAATGACGTGGAAGAGGTCCTTCGAAAGCCACGCGGTTTTGATCGGTCCGACGCAATCACGTTTTTGCTGCTGTTTCTGCTGGGCGCAGACCAATGAACACTTGGACCCTCTTCCTCCGCAGCGCCCCGAATTCTATCTGTCGGTCCATCTTTTGGTTCATCTTATGGCCTCCGTCCGACCGTCCTCCGCCCCTTATCACTCGCACTCATCTCACGGACTGCGGGTCTTTTGCATAAGATGCCCGTGTACGCATTCGAGTGACTCTGTCGAAATTTGTATATGATCTGTAACTTGTCATCATCTCCCTCTCCCTTATTACTAACTCTTCCTGCCTGTCCTGCATGCCAAACCTTGCATTTCCAACCAAATCAAATGATGATAAGACCATCTTTCTCTCTCTGTTTCTCTCTGCTGATTGTCCTGTTGAATTTTGATGCGAATGATGAATCAGTGATCAGTTCACAAACTAGATGATGGCTTCCTTCACTTCTATCATCACAAATTGTCATCAGGTTCACGTGAAATTAGGTACAGTCACCATGGCACATTGTAGCCTTGATTCTAGAAGAGTTCTCGAAGTGCTGTCTTGTTTTGTGATCCTGTAATCGTGATATTGTGATTGTGTGATCCACTTAAAAACTTGAATTTTTGATTGATTCCCAATAGCAACTTTCACCCATTTCTATCTGGTCTGTGCGTCGTCGTTGCCAGTGTGATTTGGAAGCGATCTTTTAGCACTTGATCATCGTTTGATCAGACACATTCGGCAGAGACAAAACACTGTCTTTTGACAAGTTTTTTCCGGCTAAACCATAGAACCAAATGTTTAGATGTTTGAGAAGTGGTCACTTCGCTCTATCGCACTATAGCTGTTTTGCATTGGAGCGCACTTTATCTTTATAGTTTTCTATGTTAGGAATGTGTGATAACACTTGTTCTATGTTCCGGATGTGAAACTTTGCTCTAGTTTTGAAAACTTTCTTGAATCGGTACCCAACCTCTCCCGGTTATCTATCCACCCATTCCTTGACAAAATGTGTTCCCAGCAGTGCGTTAGCCTTCTGGTTCCTAGTTCCAGATAAAGAAAGCCACCTCCAGAGATCCTCCCCCGATTAAAAGTTTCTAGGCACTCGCTTCAGCTTCTTCCCTGAATTCGTCACTCCTCCAATTCTTTGTCTGTTCCCTTTTTGTGCTGGATCTCCTCTCATCGCTTGTTTTCGGTGTCCGCCAGTACCCGCGCCGACTTTGAAATTTGTCTTCTCCTTCTTCCGTTCATCAGATCCTTCCATCTCTCGGCCGACCGACTCATAGATCCATATCGAGCCGTCGGAGACGTCGACGGAGGCGGAGAGGCATCCATGACGGCCTCCAAATCGTGAATTCTCGAAAACATTTCTTGTTCCGATGAGTCCGATATGCTTTATGTCTCGCGGCCCCGCCTCCCTTGATGTTCCAACTCTTCCATTCTTCATTCTGTTCCTCGCCTGTTTTACTGTTTTGAAGCTCAGCTGATAAAAAGTAGAAAACTGCATTGATCAAGGAAACAGTCGGGGCGAGGTGTGTTTGCGCACACTTTCAACTGGAAAGTTGCCTTGTTCCCCCGATCTTTCTCGCCCTCTCCGACCTCTCGGAAGTTGCTCACTTGTGCTCATGGATCAATTTGTTGGGTACACAAAGTAGTTACCCATTTTTTGAATCGTTTCTTTTCCTTTGATTCACGTGTTTTCCATCTTTCTCCTTCTTCTACATAGGCCAGCGTCCTTTTGATCGAAGAGCTTTCCCAGTTTTCTAGGCCATCTTAGATCGCATCTACCGTAGACAAAGCCTCTTCTAGAAACCTGATCATTGGAACAGACATCGGGTAGAGGAAAGACACAAAAAACAGTTCCCTCCCCCACTGAAACATCACCAACTTTCTCACACAGATCGCGAGCAAATCTGATCTAATGAATCTGTTCTGCATATTCAATTGCCCTATATAACAACCCGATTACATTTCGAAGAACACCAGTTACGTACCGGTGTTGTACACTCTTGTTTAACTCTCTCTCTTATCATCCGCTCCCTCCTTGTCAATATACATATGACTACGCGTACTTTGTTCCAGGTCTCTCTCATCCCTCGCCTCTCCCCTCAACTGTCTCTCGTGCCTCGAAAGTCTGTTGCAATGGAACTGTTCCGCTCGCCGCCACCGTCGGTGCTCTTCTCGAATCCGTCTGCATTCGTCGCTGCTGCCACTGCCTTCCAGCAGCAGTCATCACCCACTTCAACACTCCCAGTGATCCCTTCTCCAACCGAGAACCTTCTGTGTTCCTCGACAACTTCAACGTCTCCAGTGACATCTTCCTCTCCACCGAGCTTGCCACTGTTTCTGCAGTTTCCAAGCACTTCTACTACCACCAGTATTCTTATGGATACAGTATTAGCTGCTCAAAAGTTGAATCAACAGCAGCAATCATTGAATTTCATGGTGGTGAAGCAAGAGCCACAACAACAAGTGACAATGCAAGTGAACAACTCGACAGTGTCCAGGAACTCACCGCCGAATTCTATCAAGGTGAGCTTTTTGAGATAGAAATTTTTTTATCTGAAGCTACAAAACACAAAAGAGTACGATTTTTGTGCCCTCCAGTCCAAAAAACGAAAACTGACTTTTTCTGACAGACACTTTTTGAGTTTTGATCTCGATCTTTATTCCATTCAAATTCATTCAAAACTACTGAAAAATGAAAAGCCCAGCCACTCTAATCCAGGTAATCTGGTATTTCTCAATATCAAATATCAAAAAACCCACTATTCCAATTCGACGATCCAAAACTTTCGAAATTTTACGAAACCTTTCCCGAATATGTCATTGATCTTTCCGCTTTTCCATGTTTGACTATGACCAAGTTCATCGTTTTATCACTTGATCATTTTATCACCAAAAACGGGCAGAATTCTCGCAATTTTTCACATTTTTACGATGTTCTGCGAGTCGTGCAGCACTGGTATTTTGATCATCGAGATGAGTTTTGAGTTCCGGCGCAGTGCCGATTGAAACGGAGATTCTAAAACAGTACCAGTTTGAATTCGTCGTTATGTTATCGAATTCGAAGTAACTGGATTGGATCTGTTACGATTTCCATCTAATGGTCAAATCGGGCATAGACATCAAGAACAGATTGGCTCGCTTTGTTGCGGGTCACCGGACACCGGTTTACAGTTACCAGCAGGTGCACCAACATGTTTGGAGTGTGCCACGTACCCTTCCCCACTTTGCAAATAATTCGTAATCGGTCTCCTCCCAGTGATCAGTATCAATGAAACAAAATGCTAACCGGAAACATGATTCGCGAGTCGATCGGAGTCGAGGGTGGGGGGACGTGATTCACGTGTCTGTTCGAGGTGTTTGCACATGGGAAATTGAAAGATACTTGCCGACAAATAGGTGACATTTACGAGCAATCAGGGGTTGAGGAGAACATTCCGGGGACCCGGATCTAGAGGTACAGTACCAAAGATGGAGTAACAGGAACACAGGTCCCTTTGCTAATGTATTCATCCTGATGCAACATTCCTTCCTTACAGTACCCTTTTTCTTCATGTCCTAGACTGTAGTAGTACATATCCGTGCACTAATTACGACCTTCCCTTTTCAATTCTTCCACCTCATCCACTCGATCATCTCCTCCGCCAGCGACGACGACGAAAATCCGAAAGTGGCGATGGTAGTTGGCCCGGAATCGGAATCGGGAATTGTTGCCAATTTTCCAATTTTCCGGAACTTTTGCGATAATTTTGTAGTTTCCCTTTCCCCTTTCAACCGACTTCAAACCATAACTGCAATGTTTGACCGCATTGACCCAAATTTTCAACGAAACAAGACTATTGAGTCCGATTCGAGTGATAGAGGTGTTATTTTCGAAAATCACAACTATCGACCTAGGCCTTTCTCACTTTACCCAATCAGTCCCCGATTGGCACAAGTTGCACCATAGTTCACTGTCTGCATCTCTCGCCCTCCGACACTCTCTCGCACCAATCCACCTTGTGCAAAACGCAACAAAATGTAAACTTTGCGCACGGCCCTCTCCCCTCTCTCCCCTGCGCCTGCTCCCTCTCACTCTACTCTAACACCTTCTCACCATCTCCCAGTCTCTCGTGGTTCCGCCTGTCCGCCTGTGCCTCTGCTCCATCAGGACACGCGTCGTTTCGCCCCTCAAATGCCCTCCTCTCGATCATACTTCGTTCTCCGTATCAAAGGATCGCATGCACTTTTCATCTTCTGATTCCAATCCCCCCAACGGACACCGGGAGAGCCTGCGTGATCTTCTGATTCTTCATGTTGTTGATAACTAATTGTGGGAGGGATAAGCGAAAGCTGTGTTCCGGCCCACACCAAAGTACACTAGAGTGCTTGGCTTGCTCCGTGATAAGGAATGTGCTGTGATGCTCCGATGCTTCAGTGCTCCACCGAGCTCTTGTACATATTGGTCTAAATGTCACAATTAGTCACAATACTTCCGCTTCATCTAAATGTAAATGTCAAAGTACATAGAATAAGTCCTATCCCTTCTTTTCCTTTCTTCTATTTTCGCCTCCACGTCATCTAAACTTTAGTCTGCATCTGACTATGAGTCTGCTACTGGAACTTCATCTACTTCCCCTTAATCTCGTTTCCTTTCGTTTCCCACTCATCTGGCTTCAAGTCTTCAACATCAGTTGCATTTCTCTTGTTTCGCTGCTCTCTCCCGGGTCCACTGAAATCAAATCTGGCACACATGGCTGGAATTCCCCCGTGTTCTCGCTGATCTTTCTCTTCTCTCGTTGCCACGTGTTTTGGTTCTTGTCCGCTCCTGTCGGCGCATTGTGTCGACTCGACGGTGTGCTCCGTGTTTGCTCAGACCGCCTCAAAGTCTCTTCTACACAAAGCACAATGAAGACAAATATCTCGGTTTCGACTTTTTCGCTACGCCTCTCCAACCGCAATCCACTCTCGTCACTTTCCGTGTCTATATCTCTCCGACTCGTTTTTGCCGGAAGAGAAAAAGAGCATCGCTCTCCCTCCCATCATGTCACCAAATGTATATTCGAGTGAATGAGTGAGACCGAAAAGAGCCACCGAACTATACAAGGAAGAGGACAAACACAGGGCAAAGACCGCCCCGCTACCAGCAACCAACCGCCCACTTCTCGGCCTCTTCTATTCCGAGCGAGCTGTTGTTTGAGCGGGCCTTTCGGCGGTTTTTGGTTTTGGGTTGTGAATGTATGTTGCATAGTCAAGGAGGAAGCTATAAAGAGAAAAAAGAAGAAGAAGAAGGACAAGAGGGCCGCAGCGACGACGGCGTCACATCCTTGAAAGCGTGTGAAAAACGGTGAATATGTTGGAAAACGGGTGGGAGGAAAAAGTATTCGGTTACGACGACGACTACAAGTACTTTTCGACCTTCTGATGTCATAAAAGTGCGGTTTTCGATGTCTCCCATGCAAGTTTGCAGAAATTGGAGTGCATTGGAGCGAGCTTGCCTGGTTGGTCAAAGCTCGACACATTTAGAATCGCAGACTGACTTTGACTCATCATTTTTGTTTATAGAAGAGGAAGAAAGCTTCGTTATCATCAAACTTCGGTCTCTCAGTAGTTTCGCTCCAGTGAGCCGCCACCGCAAATTCGGACATTCTCCGTTTCACTTTTTTCTTCCCGCCCAACACTTTTTCTCGAAGAACAATGCGACACGACGCCTATCACTGTGAAACAAAACAGCAAACTTCTAAAAAAGAAGTGACGCCAGGAACCGGTCTTGTTTCGTTTTGTTTCGAGCGAAAAAGATAGGTAGAGAATAGAGAATATCACGGTTTTTTGCTGGTCTCCTCGCCACTCCGCCAATCAGTAATCGATTTTTCTGTGACGATTTTTCGATCTTTTGCTTTGCTTTGCCTTGGTTTGATTTGATTCTTTTGATACGAAACGTCGTTATGTTTCTGAAGTTTCCTCGCAGGTGGTGTTGAGTGTTGAAGGGGGAGAAGGGGAAATATAGAAACAAGCATAGGAAACATTCTTTGCACCCTTTGCGTCAGTAATTGCCAATTGCCGGAAAAGAAATACATATTCTCACACGTCTTGGACCTAAAACCAACTAAAACCAACGGCTAAATACATTCTCAGAGTGAAATTTTCTCACCTGCTGACGAGGAGGTGTGAGTGAGTAAACAGAGCAGTAGAGTCTATTCTGCATGGTTCCACTTTTCCTCGTTTTCTCATCATGTTTGCAAGAGATTAGTCATTCGTTACACTTGTTACAATGCTCTAACTGAGGCCAAGTCCAAATCGGTTGCCTGGATGCCGGGGCGGCCTTGCTCGGTCTCATTAGAGTTGTACATGGCAGCTCCAGCTCCTCGCTTTCCTTCCGCCCTCAACACCCTTCCTCCATAAGCTTCTTCTCCTTCCTTCTTTCACCTTCCTTTGCATCTCTACCCGCAACATTTCGCCCCGGCGAGTACATACGCAAATGCGCATACAAAACATCCTCCCGCCTGCCCCAACATCCTCGAAAACACACACACAAGGCCATACTAGGTACTCGGAAACGTGGTGTCCTATTCAAGAAAAGAAGCAAAGAGTGTTGCGGACGAAACTACATCCAACCGGGACCCCCGGTGGTTCGAATTTCCAAGTCAGTCCCCCCGGTGCAGCGGAGCGTTGTTTGCGAAATTCGAGAACAACACAGCTTCCTCGATCTCGTCCTCTCCACAGCCCTCTTTTTGTCCTTTTCCAACATTTTCAAGTGGATTTGACTAGACGGTGTTTCAAACAAACTTCTTGTTTGGATTCATCTAAACATATGGTTTACAACACTATCCGGTTACAGTAGTCAGTTTTGTTCTCAATCTTTGCTCTGCTTGCTCTAGCTCTTTGTGCTTGGTTAAGCTAAGCCCCTTCTGACTGGCAATGCATTTTGAGCGAAAGGACATTGGTTTGAGTGAGAGCCTGTTTGAATCGGTCTTCTGAACATTTCCCGAAAACTGCCTAACAGCCGTGTGCCCTGTTTCAATGTGTTGTATTCTGTTCGAAAGTCCAACACTGTCTCACCTCAAATCACTGTCTCCCCATCTCTTTTCACGGGTCAGATCGATATCTCCCCTTCCCTCTTTCCAACCGCCCGTCGTTGCCACTTCTCTCATCTTCTCCCCCTAATTCGTCCCGTTTCTTCTCTGCCTATTCTCAATATTCATCGGACTATGCCGCTTTTCTTCAGATGAAAAGCGAGTGGGGAGCAGGCTTTTTCCACCCACATCCATCTCAGACCCCTACCTCTGTCGGTTATCCGCCTATGGTCCCACCGCCAACACAACACACCACTGCTTCGTTCTTCTCGGGATCACAACAATCCCATCACTCGCCACCACAAATGAATCTTCATCAACCGATTCCGGTGGTGCATTCCTCGCAAAAAGACTCCGAAAGGGACAGAACTTCAAGGAGTGAACAGGAGTCCTCGGCGAATGGAACTCAGATTAAGGTGGCTGGGCTAAAATTTTGAAAACTAAAGAGAAAATTAGCATAACTAGTTACAAAAGAAAATATAGAACAATCAAAACTAAAGCTAGACTCTAATCAATCAATATTTGCAGGGCGAACGATGCGTCGGCTGTGGAAGCGAATCAGCGATCCGTGTGCATTACGGAGCCAGTTCGTGCCACGGTTGCAAGGCCTTCTTCCGCAGATCAGTTTTCGAAGGACGTGTCTACATGTGCTCTGCTGAAAACCAATGCGACATCACTAATGGTAAGTTCATTTTCCCTCCAACAAAACTTCAATCTCCCCACTTCAGAATCGCGTAACCGGTGTCGTGCCTGTCGTCTCCGTAACTGTCTCGACGGTGGAATGAACCCGAAACACGTGCGAGAAGAGCGTTCCAAGATCGAGAGAATGCCCGGCAACACGTGCACTGTTTCGGCGACCAATGGAGTCACTCACAACCAGCAAACCACTTCGGCAGTCGGAAACAACTACACTGCATCATCATCGCCTACTTCTTCCGTTGCTCCATCCACTTCTTCCAATGGATTCTGTCCAGCCAAAGTTGAATCCACGACATCTTCCGGATCAGAAGCTGAGGTTCTGGATAGAAAGTCGCTTCAGGAGAATCACTTGACCTTGTTTATGGTGGCATTGGAGAAACAGACGGAGCAGTTGACTGATGATGATGTGAAGGATAATGACTACATGGGAGCATGGAGTAGAGATATCAGTTTGACATTCGGACTCCAGCACCCACAAATGGTCATCAAGAGGTTGCCGGTAAGGATTTAACTCATTCATTCTTAGTTTAACTCTTTGTTTTCAGTTGATGTACACCTGTGACCGCATCATGGAAGCCTCGGACCTCTACCTCTCCTGGTACCGATCCTTCGTGTTCTGCGCTGATTGGGCCATGGGAATCCCGGAGTTCCGAGTACTCCCACTTGCAGATCAGACCACTCTGTTCAAGCAAAACTTCATGGCTTTCGGATGGATCACATTCGCTTACAAGTGCTTCCAACTCAAGCAACACACTGTCGGAATCCCACTCGGCAATGGAGCCTTCATTCCTTATAACGATGAGGAGCAGAAGAAACTCCCGGAGCGATGGGCGTTGACTTATGGAGTTGTGTGCAAGAAGTTGGTGGATCTGATTGTGAAAGTGATGATTGAGTTGCAAATCAGTGAAGAGGAGTATTGTCTCATCAAGACTGTGTCTTTGTTCCAACAAGGTAAGATCGCGAGATTCTTTTGGATTGAATTTCGTTGTTTGTATTTTCAGATTGCATTCTTTCCGAGCCAGGAGCAGGAATT
This sequence comes from Caenorhabditis panamensis, assembly GCA_900883565.2. Classification (NCBI taxonomy): domain Eukaryota; kingdom Metazoa; phylum Nematoda; class Chromadorea; order Rhabditida; family Rhabditidae; genus Caenorhabditis; species Caenorhabditis panamensis. Next base: position 53,403 of record LR538215.1, read on the forward strand.
TGCTCAAAGATGCGTGACCGTCTTCTGGATTCTCTTTCGACTCATATTGAGAAGAGGTTCCCATACCACACTCAGAGTCAACGAATGACCAGAGCTCTCAAGATTTCCCTGATGCTTCCTAGCTTCTCGGTTAGTTTCTATCCATGTTCAAACTGAAGTTAACCCTTGTTATTTCAGCACATCGGCCAAGTGGAATCCACCTTGATCCAGCAACTCACCGCCGCTGACCTCCACCAACTAAGCGGAGTCCCCATGGAGATCTGTGCCGCCCAACAATCCCTCTAGACCCTTGTTAGACTCCACATACCCTCCCCTTCCCTATCCCCGTTCCTCCTCCTCCAAACTGTGATTCACTTCCCCCTGACCTCGCCATTCTCTCATGGTGCATCCCGACTTCTCCCTACACCTTCTCCAGTCTCTCCAGCCTCTTTCTCTTTGAAATCGTGTGCTTCGCGGGTTTTCTTTTCCTCTCCTTTTCCAAATTTCTATTGTTGCTTCTTATCTCCTCAAATCTCTTCTCTTTTGAATGTATTCAGTTCGATTCGTTACCTCCCGATTTCTGTTTATTTATTGTAAGAATTGAATGAAATTATTATGATAAGTTGATATTGTACTCGATGGCTTTATTCGATGGTTTTTGTGAATAAATATCAAATGATACAACTTTCTTTTTACAAAGAAGAAGCAACAGACTGTCAACACGCAGTACTTTGATCCAATTGAACCCTTGCATGTTTGTATCAAGGTTTCATTTGTACAGCGCAATTTATTGTCAAACTGTCAAGGTGTTTCAATGATCGGCGAGTGCAATGTTCACTTGTATCAGAAACCAGAAATACCATGAAACTGGGGACTGGAAACCGAAACTGTGTTCAGAATCTTATCTATCATCTCTCCATCTCCACTGCACTCCGTATCTTCCAGAGAATTTCACATTTCACAAAGAGACAATCCGGAATCCTGCTTTGCTTTCCGATTCGTCGAAATACCATCAAACAAGATGCAGTGCAGTTCTTGTTTTCTTCATATTCAAATCTTCTACATCTTCTTCAGATGGAAACAGAAGATTGAGAGAAAGTCTATCCTGAATTCCCAAATATGCTGAAACAGGGTTCCACGCACTGACAACTTTCAAAAGGGACACAGAATCCTCACACTAGATAACGAATTCATTCAAAAAAACAGATGCATTTTCAAAACGCAAATACAACCATCCAAGAGATCTCACAAAAACTCTGAAAATCGACAAGTAAAGTTAGGAATCTTCGTCGTCTCCCCTGCATCCCTCGCCTTCTCAATATCCACCACAGTGTTGACTCCGGTTTGCATCCAAACTGTCGAGAACCTGGAAACAGTAACTATGTGCTTTGAGTGTATAATCAAAGCGCAAACTCACCCATTACTATTCCCGAACATCATATCCGTGTCCAGTCTATCTCCAAACATCACAGTCCTCTTCTCGTCAAACCTTCCCGAAGGAATCCTTGATTTCAGAAAGTCCGCCATTTGTTTGTGTGGTTTTCCAAAGACAGCTGTCGGTTTTCTTCCAGACACGTTTTGAATCGCAGCAGACCAGGGACCAGTTTCAGGAAGGATCATGTTGGGAATGGGGCCCGGGAATGTCGTGTCTTCGTTGCAAATGAGAAGTTCCACTGAGGGATCCGAGAGGAAGTTGGCGGCTTTCATGAGTTTTGGATAGCTGAAAAATCACTTTGTTTAACAGGAACATTTACATTTACAAACCTAAAATGAGAATCAAAACTAACAACAACAGCTCTCGGTTTCTTCGATTCTACATCCACTTCATAAACAAAGTCAGCATCAGTATAATCATCCTTATGATCGGGTCCAGGCCCGAAAACCTTCACTCCTCCACACTCTTCTAATGTTGTTTTCAAGTTTTCCACGCCAATCAGGTAGATCCATTGGTCCTTGAACTTCTCGGAGTGATGATTGAGATAGTCACAGAGGACGATTGCAGGGGAGAGAAGGTTCTGTTTTCCGAGTCGCCCGAATCCCATTTTGGTGACTTTTTGCCTACAAGTATCAGCTAAAAGATTCGTTTTATTTATAGATTTTCTAATATTTCCTGCATTAGGTTGTTGTAATGGGTTATTGAGCAGGTTAACGAGCACCTCCCTCTCTCAGATGGCCCGGCCTTTCATAGATTTTCTAATGCGACTCACATGTATTGTTCCAGAGTCTTTGTCGAGTTGTTCGTCGTTATGAACACTTGTTTCGTCTCATCATCCAACAGAGTATTGATCCATTCTGCAGCTCCACGAATCGGAATATCTCCCGTCCAGAGAACACCATCCGCATCGAACACAAACGTGTCGAAACGAGAGAGCAACTCGGATTTCGTAATAGTTGGGGGTAGCATCAGGAGGGAAGGTTTTCTGAGTAAGTCAAGTTGGAAGGGAAGACCTTTTGGACACGAAATATGGGTACATATTGATAAGATTGATAAGATGAGTGATAAGAGACACAGACAGACATCATTGAACGTTTATTGGAGGCATTGAGACAGAGAGAGAAATGGCAAGACAGCCGACGTAATACGGAGGAAACACACGCGGACGCGCTTTTCAACGGGTGAAAAGCGCACTTTTTAGAATTGTTTTCGTTGTTTTTCTCGTGTGTTTCGATGGTTTTTGAGTAAGTGTTATGTTGAATGAGTTTAGTTCTTCGTAGCGTCCTGGATTCGTCCGAGTAGGTCGTTGAGGACGCTGGTTAGAGAGACGGCGGTGTCGAGGGAGCTGATCGGGTTCGTCTGGAAGAGGAAGACTGGATAGAGGAATGGGGACAGCACCGCAAGCAGTGTCTCAATTCTACCAACCTGTTGAGCGGAATCGTCTTTGAGCTCGTCGATCAGCTGGCTCGTTGTTCTTTGCGGCAAGTGCACTTTGATCACTAGGGTTTCCACGTCACTATCTGGAATCGAAACGGGGTTTTTGACACTTCCAGTTTCATATATCTTTCTCACCAGTGATACTGATGGTCTGTTGGAACACAGTGCTCTCTGTCGTCGTCTCATTGAGCTGTGAATCGAAGAGCAACTGGTTTCCGGATCCTTCCTCATCGTACATCAATCCCGATCCTTCCTGATCTCTCGCAAGGATCGGATTCGACGCGGAGCCCTCGTTGAAGTCGATGAACTGAAGGCCAGAGGCTTCATCGTTTTGTGTGGGTGTCTGAAAAGAGTTGTAGTGTAATTAGTGTGACCTAGAACATAAAAACTACAAGTTCAGCACTGAAGCATCGGAGCACGCTAACTTTTGAAAACTGTGAGTGTGTGTTTGTGAAAAGGTACACAAACAGAGACGGGATGCTTTTGGCACGAACAAGGACAAACAAAAGAAGGAGAGCCGAGGGAAGAAGTTCAATGGAACAGGAAGGAAAGTGATACGGATAGGTAGTCTTTGTACTCGAGATCAGGGACAGAACACTAGTTACGGGATGGTTTTGATCGTACAAGAGCATCTTCATTTCTCTCTGATAATCTGATAAACTCTCACCTGATCAACCTGTCTGGAAAACCTGCTGTTTGCCAAAACAGCAGCAACCAAAGCGAAATATGTCACGAATCGGAACATCTTCAGTTCAAGCTTCAGACTTTGCACTTAGCCGAAAGTAAGTAATGACAGTACCTCCCCCTCTTCCATTTTATACCATGGCTACAGAGGGCGGAGCCTTGGGGTTACTGTAGCTTCTTCCCCACTTCTTCAGTTCTTTTTTGCAGGGACTGACTTGTTTGCAAAAGTTAAACAATGTCAAGCAGAGTCGTCGAGTTGTTTCAAACTGTTTCGATCTTTGTCGCCGAATGATAAGCCCGTGAGAAGGAGTTCGCACTCTTTGAAGGTTGTGTTCGAGGAACGGGAAAGACTGGAACGAGTTGAAAGTTGGGAAGAATTGGTACTGCTTGGTGTTGTTTCAGAGAAGTATGTGGGGTGTGAATGAGAAAGACTGTTTGGTTTTGGGATTATAATGACTAGGAAGAAAGAAACACGTGGATCTCACAATCAGAAACAATAACAATGTGTTTTGAAGAGTTCTAAAATGTTATCACTTTGAGCAGAATCAACGAGAAACTCGTCTTCCAGCAGTCCATTCTTCTTGCTTCTTTTTGACCCCGATTCCCCTTGTTCCGTGATTTCTGTTTCTGATTTTGGATTTTCGATCTTTGCCGTCACCCCATTCGTATCCCCATTCGCATCCCATCACTGCCAATCACCCACTTCACCTCGGAACTGAACTTTTGAGCACTGCTGGCTACTCTGCTCTGCCAACAAGTTCGCTCTCTCTCTCTCTCTCGAAGCACCAATGCTCACTGTTATTTTTAGGGTACGACCCGGCGGTCTAACAAGAAAAGTAAAGTGACAAGTAGGACTTGTTGGCACTGGAAGAGAAGACATGCTTTGCAGAGAGAGACCAAACAGACAAACTTCTTTTGTGCCGTTGTGTCGCCGCTGTCGACATGGTTTTTGACGCCCGGTGGTGAGCAATGCACAAAGTAACTGTTCAGGAAACTATGAGGTACAAAACGTGACACGGAGAATGTTTTTATCTCTGGAAAGTGGGTGATTTATCAACGGAATCCTGTTGATTTGCTATCAAAATTTGAACTCACGCTGCTTTTTTAGTGTAGATTTACGATAAACAAGGCGCAATGCGTAATTTTCGGAGTGTCGTTGGGTTTTTCAATTATATTTTTCCACTTTTTCCCATTTTTTCCATTGTTTTTTCTGTAATTTCAAGCCAACTTATTGAACATTTCACAGAAAATGACAGAAATCAAACAGGAGGAGTCAGTGAAACGAAAAAAGTAAGTGTTTTCTCTTGTTTTCCCGCAACAACGTAAGAGAAACAAAAACGGAGTGTTTTAGGCACATGGAATTCACACCGATGACTCCAGAGACAACCTTCCAGTACGCCGATCTCAGCATCAAGCATATCAACCCAGAAAAGTAAGACTTTCCTTTGTTTACTTCCAAACAGGAGCGAAATGCTTAATTTCAGCACCCTTGCGATGGTAAAACGAGCGATTCGGATGGGTTATGACACAGTAGGCATCAATGTCGACTTGGGCGACATTTCCGATTATGCCACTGAAGTGAGTTGATAAAATTTCAAAATTCGTTTCTGAAAACGATGAGTTTCAGTCAAACATGCTGTGGACTCCTGGTCAACAGACGACAGACGGAGAGCCGCCGAAGAAGAAAAAGAAGAAGCAACAGGAACGGAAAGACGAGTTGGCCGACGGAATTGCAGGGATTCTGAAGAAAAAGCTGGTCCCGCCACCCCATTTCGTCGACGTCTCCCAACTGGACACTTCGGAATTGGAGAAGCGCGGAAAAGTGTTCAGGCAGTTCAGCAGAGTCACATTCACAGCCAACGAGCAAGTGGTCATCAACAAAGTGTTCATTCATCCGACGATTCTGGTAAGTTATTCGGTTCGAAGAAAACGGGCGAACCTATGAAATTTCAGTCCTACGACATTGTGGCAGTTCGACCTGGAGATAGTTCCGTCTTGGATACGTTGGCAAGAAAGACAGAGCTTTTCGACATTATCACAATCGACCATTTGGAAGAGAACCGGACTAAGTGGCTTTCGGTGTCGAAGGTTCTGGATCGGATCAGGGGAGATGGAGTCAGTTTCGAAATCGCCTACGCAGAGAGTTTGATGCCAGCGACCAGAAAGAATGTGAGTTCCTTTTTCACACTCAAGACAAAAAATTCCTGTCTTTTCCAGACCCTATTCAATGGCCGCGTGCTCATCCGCTCCCTCAAATCCAAGAACATCATCTTCTCCTCGGGCGCCGAGACAATGCTGGACCTCCGCTCGCCTGTCGACGTAATGAACATGTCGTTGTTGTGGGGAGTGGCGAACAATGAAGCTCGCAAGATGATTTCCGGCTTCCCGAAGAACCTGCTGCTCCAGGCGGAATGCCGCGGAACCGGCAACGGAGATGTGTGCTCGATCAAGTTGAGTGAGGCTGAGAAGTTGGGAGTGAAGGAAGAAGACGACGAGGAAGAGGAAGACGTGAAAGGAGAGAAGAGCGAAACGAAGGAAGATGTGAAGAAGGAGAAACCACCGCCGCTCGACGTCCGAATGAACCATTCCCAGTACCAGGCACTTCTTCAGGCTACCAAGAACGCCAATGAAATGGTAATTTTCACAAAGTTCCCGCTAATTCGGTTTCATTTTCCTGTTTTCAGATGAAGAAGATCAAGGCAGCGAAGACTCCAGCACCAACTTCCTCATCGTCGTGACTCCCCAACTAATCACTTTCGTTCATCTATCATCGTTACTTGTTGTTTCCACTCGTTTTTGTTATATTGAAAATTTGAAATTGAAAATGGGATTCATTGAAAAATAAGTACGGGGACGGTTGCATATGAACGAAAGGAAAATTCTGAAGAAGAAATCAGTCCAAAATAAATATCATTTAGATCAGGATCAGACGGCAAGCTGATCCATCGTCTGCTGCAGCATCTTGTCGATGTACGCGTCGACGGCCTTCGCACCGCCGTCGTCGTTTCCGTTGAGGATCGGGATTTCCGGGGTCGATGGAGCGTCGGACATCAGTTTTATAGTTCCTGGAAGATACAAGATGTTGAAGGGACCTAATCTTCAAGGGCACTTACCGAAAGACACCCTCCGTCCTCTGTTATGCGGCGCCGCGAGTCCTCCGGGCGTCGGTGGCTCCGAGATCAACGACGGCGACACCGAATCATTCACGGAATCCGGGCGAGACAGTTTCGGAGACGGGGGATTCATAGAAAGAAGACGGGGAAGTGAAGGATATGTTCCATCAGGGAACACGTGTTCGATGTCGACATGATGGACGGCTTCTCCGACTCGGAAACCGACCTTGTCGTACTTGAGAGCAGTGGAGCAGAAGACTGTTGCATCGAAGACACGGGCTTCGATTTCTGGTGATTTGAAGAAAATTGAGCCGAATGGGACGAATGAGATCTGCAAAACTGACTTTTTATTTGCTATTTTTATCGAAAACTGACCGAGTATTGAAGATGTGGATGCTCGGAGAGCACTTGAAGAGCTTGTTTCAGAGAGACTGCGAGATATGGCCAGATGAAACGCATTGGGCGGTCAGCTTCATCGCCTTCCAGCTCATCTACACAAATCCGAGCAGCAAACTCGATCTGTGTATCACTGAACCGTTGAACGTGCAGTCTCACTGGTTCACTTGTCAACAGGATTCCTCCGGTCCACTCATAGCAACTCTCAAAGTGTGGTTTCAATGAACGACAGATTTCACGGAACGAAGAGTCATCTGGACCGAAGAGCGGGAAGTTTAGTTGAGCGATGAACTGGATTTCTCCTTCAAGAGGATCGACTGTCCAGTGCAGAACTGGCGGTTTGTTAGTGAGCTGATCCTCATCGTCCGCGATCGCGCATGGTGTGAACTTTGAGAGGGTGTCGATCTCGGTTTTCAAGTTATCATTGAGTGTCAACAGATTGTACTTGATCGCCGGAATGTTTCTCCACCCATCCAACTGCTCCAATCTCTGACTCTTCCACTCAGTGTCCGGCAGCTTACTGAAATTATCATCCTTGCGAATATTTTCTTCTTTTACCATCTGTTTTACTCACTTCACACGCTCAATAGTGCTCTGATTCAGTTCATGGGCTCTTCTAGTCTCACTCTTCACCAGGTCCTCAAAGAAGTGCTGATCATTCTCACTCCACTCAGGTTTCACAATGAACAGACGAATGTTCTTCTCGACGTTTCCGAGAAAGTATCTGATGGCAAGACGGAGGTTGGTGTCGTGCAGATTGTCGATTCCGAGCACGATGTTTCCTGGATATGTCTGGAGGTTCAAAACAGACTTTTTATTTGCTCACCTGTGAACGGAGGTGGTCTGTACTCATCGAAGACTCTCTCTGGCCCAAGTTGCAAGATGCCTGCCAGTGAATCCCTGAGGATCGAGTTCTGAGCAATTGCGAACATCCTACGGGTCTGTTTCTTTACTTTCCTTTTTGTTTCTGAAAAAGGAAAACATCATGAATAGTCGTGTCACGTCAACAATTTGTCATTCCGAGCTGCCGAAAAGAGAAAGATCTTTTCGAGAATTTCAGCTGCTTTCTTTTCTCGCTTTCTCTGTTTCAGAGTCAGCATGACGAATTTCAATTGGACCACATTTTGAAGGGAAAAGAGGAGGAATGGAATGACAAAAATATGTCATTTTGGAGGGGAAACGAACGGAAGAAAACAAACAACAGGGGGCAGGAGATTTCAGCTAATTCGAAGAGAGGAAAACTTTTGAAAATCGTGAATTCGTCGATTCGTCGAATATTTGGTTTGAAAAAGCAAAAAGTATCATCATTTTTCCGTCTGCGAGTGCATAAATAAATAACCCGAAACGCTTTTCCGAAGCAGCAGAACTCGCTCTCTTTCCTCTCCTCTTTTCCGAAATATTCAGTCGCCGAAAAGAGAAAAAGTTGTGAGGGTAAGTGAGTAAGTGAGCACGACACGGCAGGCGGGCCGACGGATAAAACGACGACGCCTAAACACGGAAATTAATAGGCATGGAGGGCCGAGAAGGGGGGACAAGTTGAAATAGGGACAACGGATGAGGGAGGGAAGGGGACTGCAATTTGAGGAGGGAAATTGTTGACTTGGGTGAGTGGGAGGAAATGGATCAGAAGATGTGTTCGGGTGGTAACAGCGACTATTGACTTCCTGATCTTTCCGCGCACCCCGATTCTCAGATTGCCTTTCGATTTGTTATTGCACCTGCATGCTGGGTAAGTAGGTTACAAGGCTATTCAACCGAGCTTTTCAAAACAGCTGAAATAACGTTACGTGACTCACAGAACTTCCAGAAGTACTCCTTCCTCTCAAAACGAAAGAAATCTCGAAGAGGAGGAGCAACGGAATGAAAAGAAGAAGAAGAAGAGGCGGGAAAGACGGGGAATCCTATAATTAGACGACAAAACAGAGAAAGAGCGAGGAAGAATTTGGATGAAAAGAAGGGGGAAATTAAGCAGATATGAGTGAGCGAAAGGACAAACGAAGGAGAGAAGGATTCGAGGGCGCATTTATAATTCATTGAGAAAAGGGTCCGAGATGGATTCTCAGCCGTTTTTCAGAATGCACTTCGGGGAAATGAGGTTTTTTAGAGGAATATTGGTGTACTTATTGGATTGCTGGACTTGAAGAGGAAAGAACTAGACGTATGTGATGCTTCTGACGGGAGTTCTGACTATACAATAGAGCTCTGAAGTCAGAAGCTACCGTGGGCAGTCATGAGGTGAGATTCCCTACAATTCCATTCCATACTCACTCAAAATTTGCTTATCCGACACGAATCTCTATTCCCTATTATCAAGCGTCCCTCCCCTATTGATGACGTGAGTTATGGCTGTATGTGCCCCCACCGACTCTTCTGCATTGCTTCCTCCCGGGGGCTGTCTGCATAACTTATGTCGTTCATTTTTGATGCGACGACGCTTTTGAGTGGCACTTTCCGACGATCGGTTTCAGCTGCACGAGCAGAAGGGAGGTAGCTACAGAAGACCTCAAGAGATGATGGGCTCGAAAACAAACTAAAATGACGATGTCATTTTCACAATTTCCCTTTCTCTATTCATCATAATTATATGTCCGTGTCAACGAAAACATTGGCGGCGCAGAGCCAAATGGGAAATGGAAATAGACAGATGATTGCTGCATCAACTCGGTCTCGACGAGAGCGAAAGGAAATGAAAGATCAAGAATAACCGGATTGTCCGTGTCGTTTCTTGTTCAGCTGCTGCCGGTTGAGAATAAGAAGGACTCCAACGGCCTTCAGCATAAATTAGACGCGGCTCGGCGAGCACAATCCGAGATTGGTTTGGTTCTGGTTGGCGAGGCTTTATTGGGGTAGAAAAGAGGAGAGAGGACATGGGTTGTTAGGAGGAAGCAGACACTACTTTTATAGGCAATCAGAAGGCGAAAAAATGAAGGAAAGGGGCAGGGAAACGGAGAAGTCATGAAAATATGAGAAAGGGAAGGAGGGAAGGGGACTGCTGTTTTCGTGTTTTCTTGTTTACCTTGCCTTCTAGAGCTGGTGGTGATGGACAGAAAACAATAATAGATACAGTTTATAAAGTTACTTGAGTTGTATTCGCCTTATCATCGAACCAAGGATCCGAAAAGATTCCAGAAAAGAGCAAGAAATATGATCTTGATCGTTTAGAGCCTATTCATAGAAACCCTGTCTTGCTGTCTGGAAAACTGCAGAGTCCATGATTCCCCCAACCCATAAACCAAAGCAAAATCTGGCCCTACTTGCTTCAAAAAAAATTGAAAAAAAAGACGTTGTGAATGGAGACTAGACACTTTGCCCTCCCCGTTTCGTTTCTCCTGGATGTTTGTAACTTGAGTAGGGCGGAGAGTGTGGAACGAACAGAGAGATGGAGACACAAGGGAGACGAGTGTTTTGATGGCATAAACAGAAGAAGAATGGGGCGGTGACAACACGAAGAAAAGTGCTGGAGGAAGTGGGGGCTCGTCAAGAAATTGAGGAAGAGGAGGAGGAGCAAACGGAGCACTTGATGGTGACGTTTCGGGGAAATGAGGTAATACGGTAAGTGGGAGGAAAGAGTCACGTTCCAGGTTCTTCCAGAAAGAATTGAAAAGTTCAGCGACTTATCAGAAACCTCTAGATTTGGGGAAAAGGTCTGGATGATCAACAGGATCAACAGAAACTATTGAAAGACATTCCAGGGTCTTCCAGACTTCTGGAGCTTCCCCAGCATCTGAGAAGAGACACTCTACTTTCGAAGAAACGCTTGAAATCAACTTTTAACCTCTCTCATTCTGTTCCTTGTTTGTTGTCTCTCTTTACCACCTAACTGATCGAATTGTCTAATCAGTAACTTTCTGTCTAGCCTGCCACCCAGCCTCCCATCACCCAAACAACCATTCCAATGCTATTTCTAAACTTTCCCATCGAAATAGAACCATTCACTGCCCTCCTAATCAAGCCCACGATCAAGAATCATAATCTTCCCACAATTCATTATTCTCTGCTCCGAAATCGAGATGTTTGGTTCTTTGGTTTCCGTCCCCTGAATGACCCACGCAAGGTGCCATTGGCATAAACAGAAATAGAAACATAAATCTAAATGGGTGTAAAAATAGAGAAAAGATGAAAGAAAACAACAAATAAATTGGGACAATTCGAAAGGGAAAGGAGGTGGGATTGAGCTTGTTAGGGGGGAGATGATGTTTGAGGTTACAAGGTTCAAGGTGTTTACAGTGTCCCATACCATTTGCAAATGAGTATGCATTGTTCAGAATGGTTCAAACATGTGACTTCCAACTGATAATAACTTTCAAAGATCAAAAAACGCTTCAAAAAGTGATAAGAAAGGGTACAAACAAGTAGCAGATGATAAGTATGACCTCATGAATCACAAACAGTTTTGCGAACTTTACTCTGGTTTTCGGTTGTGGGACGTCATGGATTAGGTCATGCGGTGAGTAGAGAGAACTGGAATGGAAAGAATTCCAATGGAAAGAACGAGCGGGAAAAGGTGGGTTTCAGTTTTATTTTGGGACAGAACGGGAGGGGTTGATGACCTTTTTGTGTAGACTGTTTTGTTTTCCACTTGCTGCAAAACTAGTCAGAATCTTTGGTTTTTTGGAGACACATTTGGCAAAGACTGAAGAGACGAGGAAAATAAATAAGATGAGAGAGTCGGAATTCAATTTGGGTGAATTCGAACTTGACTTCGACTTGACAAGAGCCTCCTGAAGTGCTTTCGCGGAGAGACACTGCGAAATTAGATAGGGTGCCAAACATCGGGAGACGGAGATTCCGGGAACATGATGAATCTTTCAACGAGGGAATTGGAATGGCAGAAGCAGCAGGAAAGTGTTGAAAAGGAAGGAGAGGGAAGGGGTTTTTTGCGTTTTGCAAGATAAATGAAGGGTCATGTTTGGAAGTGAGAAAAGAATGTGGAAGACGCTACTAATTGAATTCAAAGTACCTTCGTCACTGTTTCGAACGACCTGAAACGAACTTCTTGTAGAAATAATGATAACACACTACAATCTCTAAAAGAAACAGTTGAAACAATGCTAGTTTTCAGTTGTCTACGAGCTTCCAACATAGCAAGAAAACGGTCGAGGCCCAAAGTAACCGGTGACGAAACGAGACGAGGACGCAAAATGTGGGAAAGTGTTAACAAAACATGTTTTTCAATGTTTTTTCTTAAAATCAGTCACTGAATCTTTCAAATTTCCAATTATAGTAAAAAGCAGATGAATACAGTACCTGTGGCGGCAAGTGCTTTATCAGGAATGCGCTGCATTTCGTGCCACTGCGCGCCAAACGTTGTTTCATTCCTCGTTTCTCTCTTCATTTGCGTCTCCGCGCGTGATTTTTGGCAACTCCTCGACAATCCTGGACAAGCAAGGGAACAAGCAACGGACACACAAAAAGGATTTCCATCTGAATTGCGGTTAGTTGTCAATGATTTTCCAAGTTCATGGTACTCTGTGCACACATTTTCAGGTGTTCAACATTCCGAAGCAGCTTCCTGGCCATCTACACCCCACAAACAATGGACAGATTGGTGCGTTTTCTTTCAAAAATTCCCTGAAACATTCAAAAAAGACAAATCGGTTCCTCTGATCTTTATTCTGGTGGATTTGGAGAGGTTTAGGTCTCGTGGACCCAGCGAAAATGAAATTAACATGTCCTAGTCGATCACTAGTGGTTGACTGCTTCGATCGGAGCATGGAGCGTCGCTTTCCAAGCTCTGAAAAACAAAATTTTGTTGAGATAGAGCAAATTTCTAGAAGAACTCACTTGTGTAGGACATATGCTCCCAAATTCTCAAATCGCTTTTCGTCCCAGACATCTTCTTCAGTGGTCTTCATGTGGTGTCGGACGGGTTGCAAGTTGGTCAGCATTCCGATGCCCAAAGCGCACACAAGGAAGAATTCGTATGTTTCCGCCGTCTCGTTGCAGCATTCCTTTGCCAGTGCGATCTTTCCGATGGGCTCTTCAGCGTCCAGGAGCTCTCTTATGATCCGGTACTTGCGGCGGGAGAGCGGGATGTCGGGAGTGCTCAACGTTTCGGTAATGTGGCGAGACGGACGGTTTTCGAGTCCCTTCCCAACGTAAAAAATGGATTGGACAAAGGCTTTGAAAGTCTTTGGAAGACCATCCTTTCCATATTTCCGCTGGTCCAGGAGAAGATAGGCGAACGATTGACCGCCCGTCTTTCCACAAACTTGCTTCAACGCTTCTTCTTCGCCGCCACTCCACTCGCACCTCCCCATCGCCTCTTCCATCTCCATGGCAGCTTGTAAGCAACCAGAGTGCTGCTGAAACGACATTGCTTTAGATGATATAAAAATACAAAATATTCACCTTTTTCCGCTTCTCGCTTGGTCCCAACTCCTGAAGACGAGCAACAGCTTCCTCGATCACTTTTCGGTTTTCATCTTCGAGCTCCTCGATTGTTTCGATAGCTTGTTGGCCGATGTAGATGGCGTCTTCGGCGTCGTCATACTTTTTCAAAGAGCGCATTCTCTCTGAAACAAGCAAAATTTCATTCTTATTCGCTTCTAACTAATTTTTCTTTCAGAGAAGCAGCTGAAAATCACAACGAGACATTAAAACCACTGTTTTGGCTTCGTACACACTTCTCCACCTCGCGTACAGTACAAAACGACAAAGGATGGCATTCTAGTTGCTGATAGAAGAGTTCAAAGCCTAATCATTGTTTTGATCACTGCTTTTTCTAATTATCTGCCCAACTTTCTGTTTCTAGGGTTGGGAACTTCACCGAAAACGATTCTGCCCCTACACTGACTACATGATTCTCCCATCTTCAGAGAGCCACCTCTCCCAAAAAGTTTGTTACATCCTAATCGTTTTCAGACTTTTCAAATGCACGCAAAGAACTCACTGAGCACCATATCGACCTTCTCCGTCGTCTTCCTGATCTTCTCCTCCTTCTCACAAATCCTTGCAGTTAGACTGCTGTCCTCCAAGTCCCCCTTTCTCTTTCGAAGTCTTTGAGACGATCGTGGTTCTTGAAAAATGTTGGACATTTTTACCTGAAACATGCTTTTTTGTTAGGAGAGTTGGGAGGAATAAGGACATAACTGGAAATATGCTTACATTTCTGCCTATTCTTTCAAATTTTGATCCATCCGGAAAGAGTCTCCATAAACTCAGATCAATTCAAATCAAGAAACTCAGACCCGCTGTTGAACCGTACATGCCTCTGGATGCATGAGGGATACGCATTGCTATGAAGTTTCTTCCTGTAATGAAGATTTATCTCTCCGTCCCCATGCCATAGCTTTACTGTGGTCCTAATTTCCGTTGTGAACTTGCTCCGTTCTTACTAAAACATGCATCTCATGCTTTTTCATCAACTACCTGTTCACAATTTTCCGTGTTATGATCCACTTTCTCATCATCCTACCTTGGAGCCTAGAAGCAAGACTCTACACGCTTTTCATGTGGTTGTTCCTACTTCCCACTGAAAAGTAAAACTGCAGCTTTACATGTCAAATGTCTTGTCTATTCTTCACATCAGTTGAACAGATACATAGTTCCTTGAGTGTTGACAATTTCGTTTTTTCAGAGTTGAAATTCACTTCTCCATGTTTGGAAAACAGATACCAGAGAATCTGTTTTTTTCTTGTTCCATTCTTCAGTTCATCCGTGAGAGCAACTATTCACTACCCAACTCTGCGTGGCTTTCCTTGGAAGCACGCGTGCCTTTTCCCGATGGCACTCGGGCTCGTCCATTCCCACCCGTGCTCCTCTACCCGGTACCCGCTCGGAGCACACGTGCAGCTTTATATGCGCATTACAACATGTTCTAATTGTAAGATTCAATTCATGTCACTCGAAACACTACAAACACAAGTCTAACCGTTCGGTTACGTATTCACTTGCCGCTGTCAACAGTCACTACCACCAAACGGAAAATCATAATGCAGTCACCCAATTCTGGTTCCACTTTTGTCCACTTTTCGAGCGTTGAGTTTAGTTTAACTATGCTTGCGAGTTCTCTGTTTTTGCCAGACTACTGCCAATAATTGAATGATTTCTGCAGCACACAGTCGTCAATAGTCGATACGACACTAATCCACACTCTCCCTCGTCTGTTTGTATCGCAACTCGTTCTTCGTAATGTGCCTACGAAATCATCTCATGGAGCTGTTTGCTGATTTACCGTTTCTTTCAAAAGCCTCAATTATTAAACATCTGGATCATTTTGACTTGTAAGTCTCTTTCTAACGGAAATTGCATCACATCTTGTTTCAGACTGAGACTTGTTATTATCTCGGAAAACTGGGAAAACGTTGTGCAATCGCAATTAAAAACTAGAAAATCTCTAACGCTGAAGATCCAGTTGTCAGCAACAAACGATGGGATCACGCTTATGGTATGGAACGCTGATGATGTACATGAAAAGCTGTCGATCAGATTTGAGTTACGTACCAATCTTTCTGAAAATTTGCCAAGGTAATTTACTATGTTCGTTCATAATACTATCGTAACCAACTTTTTCAGAGACAACCAAACACAAATGTGCTATTCTGAAGATTTCGATATTTTGAAAAGAAAAGTTGCTGATGTTTTCCGTACGATCCGAAAGCTTTTTGTAACGAAAGTTACAAAGATTCATATCAACTTCGACATTGGGGTGGACCTGGACTTTTTGAGATCACTAGAGTGCGAATACGCTTCCAATCTGACACTCGAAGGAGAAAATCCAGTGGATGCAGTGGAGCTGGACGAAATTCTGCAAACTCTGAAAGTGCCAGGAAATACGGTTATTAAAGTGAAAATGATAGGATATTTGAGAGATGGGCCGAATTTACTTGGCTCTGTTCAATTGGAGGATTCGAGATGCATAACCAGAAAGAAGTTTCATGAAAAGTTTGATTGTACTGCGGGAGTATTCAAGCATTGCAAACTGATATCTCAAGATTATAATATGTTGCTCAAGAAGTGGCAAAATGGATTTCCAGTTAGTTCGGGAGGGATGGAGTTTCATTCTCGACGGAAATTGAGTCTGAAACAGATTCTCGATGGTCTTGATGCGAAAACATGGGATCCCAAAGCCAGGGATCGGAAACAGCTGTAAGTAACTTATCTGATTTCATGTTATTTCTGTCCATCAAGTATAAACTGCTAAATATTTTCAGTTTCTACGAATCTGACAACCCATATTACCGATTTGTAAACCTCGCCGAAGGATATGACATCTCCAATTCTGAAGGAAAACTAGGAACGATTCATTTGTCAGAAAACGGAAAAGTTCTAAAGTTCTATTACTGGCGGATCAATTTTCCATTACGAGAAGCGATAGAGGATTACACTGAAATTGTCACTGCCTCAGAACGAATGTTGAAAAGTGGGAATCTGGTTGGCGAAGAGAGGCTGAAAAGAGAAGAGATCTTGAACAGAGCAACTGGAAAACTCAGGATGCTCAATGATGAACTGAACAGTGATTGATAGAAAACTTTTCTATCTCATTTTCAATAAACCATGCCATTCGTTGATCAGTTTTCCGTCTTTATCCATTTCCATTCTGTGTGCTAAGCAACGATCGGTGTGTTCCCTCAGAGATCAACATCGGGGCTGTCAGTATTCGTGCTCTAATGGGACGATCCATCAAGAGAGGATTACAAAGATGGCAACACAAAGGACCAGATAGGAGATCTATCTGATGACCCCACGATGAGGAGCTATCGACTGACCAGTCCTCTCCACAACCATTCTTGCTGCCAACAACCATGCGGGTTGCGTGGTGTGTTTTCGTGTTGGTTTTGTCGATATTCGATGGTTTACACTGCGAAGAGCTGAAAACAAGCTTGGTAAGTGTTTTGGAGTCTTTGTATAAGCTAATTTCTTTGTGTTCCAGGATGCTACTTCAACAAATTCCACCTGCGATACTGAAAAAGAGTTTGATTGCGGTTCTGGAAAGTTCCGATGCATTCCGGAAAAGTGGCATTGTGACAATGTGGTGGATTGTGAAAATGGAGAAGACGAAGATCTCTGTACCTACCTCCATGATTGCTCTGGTGAACAGATGATCTGTCCTGATGCGTCGTGTATCTCGAAAGAGTTCAAATGTGATGGCGAGAATGACTGCAAGGATGGAAGCGATGAAAGTCATTGTGACTTGTATGAAAAGATGAAGAACGAAACGAGAAATGCAGAGTTGGAAACGATGAAAGCAGATACTCATTGGTTGAGCTGTCGCAATGGATTCTCCATGTGTTACACATCGCATGTTTGTCTGCCGAACAACTACTTTTGTGATGGAGAACAAGACTGCGCAGATGGCTCAGATGAGATGAATTGTGGACTGAACATGACCAGGAAACACACGGATAAGGAATACGTTCTGACAAACGGCTGCGCCTTGAAGGGAAAGTTCAGTTGTAGACCGGAGAAGGGGGACAAAGTTGGTTCTTGCGTCCCGATGAGCTCTACGTGCAATGGATTGAAAGACTGTCCATATGGAGATGATGAACCGATGCAGTGCTCAGAGTGCTCCAGAACTCGTTGCGATCACACGTGCAAGGATACGGTTTATGGGGCTCGATGCAGTTGTAACCAGGGATTCAAGCTAGCGGAGGATGGATTGAGTTGCGAGAAAGAGGATCAGTGTAAGGAGTATGGACATCTTTGCCAGCAATACTGTGAAGACCGAAACAGCAGTTACGTTTGCAAATGTGCTGCTGGATATGAACTGAAGGAGGATGGGCGTTCATGCCGTTTTGCAAAGTATACCAGCTCCGAGGGATATCTATTTGTGAGCATGCACGAAGAGATCCGTCAGATGTCGCTTCCGGATTATCAGAACGAGACCAACTACGCAATCATTCAAAAGCACAAGGGCAAGAGTGCTATCAAGTCGATTCACTACATGCACAGAACCAATAAGATGTTTTTGGCGATTTCTGAAGATCATGAATACAAGAAAAGCACAGGAAATCTTGCAATGTCTCAGAATGGAAGAATGACGATGCTCCGTGAGAATCTTGCTGGAATTAAGCGGGTTGAGGTTGATTGGATCGGAGGGAATGTCTTCTTCACCCAAGAGAGTAAGTTGGAAAGATCGTCGCTCTCATAAGGTTATAATTTCAGATTCCGAAACCGTCGCGGGAATCGCAGTGTGCTCAATTGATGGTTTGTACTGCCGTCAAGTCGTTGAAACACCAGTGGAGTCTAGATCATACTGGTCGAAAAGCAACAAGTACAGAAACATGGTGATTCATCCATTGCGTGGTCTGATCATCTGGGCTGAAGTTAAGAGCGAGTGTCGACTCATGATGGCAGACATGAACGGAGAGAATGTAAGCTGCAACTGATCTTTCTGAAAGCCTAACTAATTTTTTTAAGGAACAAGTTCTTCTTGAAGGAGACGTTGGCCTGCCCAACTCCCTAGCTATCGATATCATCCGAAACGATGTTTACTTCGCTGGTTACGATAAAATCGAATCAGTGAACATTGACACAAAACGTCGTGTTCTGATCATTGAAGGCACGGAAGAAGCTGGTAACCACGACATGGTCTTTTTCAACGGAATGCTCTACTGGATTGAATGGCGACGTTCTTTCATGAAGATGATGGATCCCTCTCTGAAAAACACCAAGCCTATCAACCTTCACGATTTTCATGGAAAACAAGCATTTGGAATCGCTGTCAACCACTCTCTCTTCCAACCCCAACCTTCCTTCAATCCCTGCTCTAACTTCAAGTGTCAATGGATCTGTGTGGCTGTTCCCAATGAGAACAACACTTTGACTGCTCAGTGTCTCTGTCCGGATGGCTACAAGAACGCAACTATTGGAAACACAGCGACTTGCATTCCACCAGCAGCAAATGAAACAGAGTCACTCAAGAAGTACTCGCATATCGGACAACACCTGATGACTCAGAAATGCAAAGCTGGAACGGCTTGCAAGAACGGAGGAAAGTGTCGAGACCTTCTCGATAGATATGGAAAAGTAGAGAGAACAGTCTGTAGCTGTCAGGGTCCATACGACGGATTGTACTGCGAAGTGTACAATGAGAATCTGGTGAAGACTATCATCATTCAAGGAACATCAAGAAATAGCAATATGGAACTGTTCGTGCTGTTCCTCAGTGTTGTCCTCTTAGCAATCGTTGTTTGCACCCTTATCTACTTCTGCATTGTGAAACGGAAACGTGCTTCTGAACTCCTCACCTCGGCTCGGAGCAACATTTCCGAGTTCTTCACAAAACCAAGAAGCAGAAAGAACTCTCAAGAAGATGCGTCGGTTGCGTATTCCAGAACCGCGCGTAATGAGAAGAATGAGGAGAACAGAGAAACAAACAATAACTCATCGGTGAGCTTTTATTGAAAGTTTCCATTCTAGTTTTCTGATTACAGACCTCGTACGGAAACCCGAACTACGATTCTGAGCGAGTCTCCGGAATCCCGCCATTCCCGTCGTCTATCTCTGTCGCTGAAGACTTCTTTTAAACAAATTGAGAACTTTATTATGTGTAAATTGTGTTTGTGATCTTGAATAAAGTTCTGTGTAATCTTGAACTCGTAATCATATTCCCAAACAATAGGAAAGAGTGATCATGAATTTTTGTAATTGAACTTGTTTGTAATGAAGAGCACCTTCTCGAAACTTTCGACCTTCTCCAGAATGACCTTCGTTTGAGGAGGAAAGGCGAGATATATGACGATAAGAAAGGTTATCCAGTTACAACATCAAGACGCGTTTGGCGAGTGACGAGCGACGACACAGTCCAAGTCGAACAGTTATTCCACACCGCTCTCTAATCCAAGACTATGTGGATCGCGTTGCTCTTTGTTGCTTCTTTCCAAGTTTTAGCGGTAAGTTATCTTCTTTTCCAACACTACCAACTTAAGTTTTAGGCAATAACACCCATCTCCGTTCCTTTATGTCAAGAAGGAAAGGAGTTTGACTGTGGCTCCGGTGTCCTCCGCTGTATACCAAATGAATGGAAGTGTGATAATGTGCGAGATTGTGATGATGGAAGCGACGAGGCGATGTGCAACTACAATCACAACTGCTCCAAGGAATTCATGTTGTGCGGAAATGGAGTGTGTGCTTCCAAAGAATTCAAATGTGATGGAGAGAAGGACTGTTCAGATGGATCCGATGAGTTGCATTGTGGGTATTATGCAAATTTGGTAAGTCACGTTCTGTTAGCGCTCGTGAACATCATTAGCACATCCAGAACCAAACTTTCAGACCGTATCCAACACGAACTCTACCTGCCATTCCGTGAAACAGTTTTCATGTGGATCAGACTCTCCACTGTGTATCCCAGCTCAATGGCAGTGTGACAACATTCCGGATTGCCAGAATGGAACAGATGAGATCGGATGCACTTACAAAGCCACATGTACTGAAAACTACATGATCTGCAAAAGTGGAGAGTGCGTTCACAAAATCTACAAATGTGATGGGGACAAAGATTGTGCGGATGGCAGTGACGAGAACAATTGTGTCACTGAGAAAGACAAACCTGCAATTGTGGACGATGTTCCGGAATGCAAGACGCCAAGAATGCGTTGTAGTTCTGGGCATTGTCTTCGAGCTGAACTGGTTTGTGATGGACAGTTTGATTGTTCCGATGGTGAAGATGAAGAGAACTGCACTAGAAGCGACGGGGATCAGAGCAGAGTGAGTTTCACCGCCAACAAACTTTCATTTCTTGTTCTATGTTCCAGAAATTCGAATGTCATCCTGATCAGTCGCTGTGTTTCAATGGGAATGTTTGCATCCCACACAGCTTCTTCTGCGATGGAGTTCCAGACTGCGAGGATGGATCAGATGAGTTGAATTGCGGAGAGAGGGCTCCAAGCAAAGAAGACATCTTCTCTGGCCTGTCTCATCACTTGCGGTCCTGCAGAGTTTCTGGAAAGTTCATTTGTAAACCGAAAAACGGAAAAGCAGGAGTGTGTATTCCTATGGATGCCACGTGTAATGGAGTCAAGGAGTGCCCACTTGGCGACGATGAGCCAGAGAAGTGCTTAGAGTGTGATACAAAAGGATGCGATCATGACTGCGAGAACTCGTTTTACGGAGCTACATGTACCTGTAGAGACAAGTATTGGCTAGCAGAAGATGGAAAAACATGCAATAGAGATGACCCATGTCTCACTGAAGGACGTGTCTGCCAGCAGTTCTGTGAATCCCGGAATACTTCGTTTGTGTGCAGTTGCTCAACGAACTACACACTTGACAGTGATGGGCATTCGTGTCGCTTGGCCAAGAACATTAGTCGCGAAGGATACCTGTTCGTCAGTTTGAAAGAGGAAGTACTGAAGATGCCACTCCCGGACTACAGAAATGTGTCAATTCGTTCAATTTTCACAAAGTATCGAGGCAAGGAAACAATAAGATCCATTGATTTCATGCATCGCACTAACAAAATGTTCATGATCATTTCCGAGGAAGATGCATATGAAGAGAGGACTGGGAGACTTGCAGTTTCTGAAAATGCAAAAGTGACAGTGCTCCGAGAAGATTTTGCTGGGATCAAGGATATTGCTGTTGATTGGGTTGGCGGGAACTTGTTCTTTACGAGGGAAAGTAAGTGAAATGATGCACACTAGGTCTGATAAACCCTCTTTTGAAGATTTCGCGCCAGTTGTCGGACTCTCTGTTTGTACCATGGACGGTAGGTTCTGTCGACAGCTTCTTCAGACCCGTCCATTCGCGGAAACACGTCGGTCGAGATACGACAGACGACCTGACGAATACAGGAGTCTCGTGGTTCATCCATTGCGTGGACTGATTATCTGGATTGATCATACTCTGGATCATCATCGCATCATGACTGCAAGCATGGATGGTACTAATGTGAGGCTTGTTTTCAACTTCGATATTCAAACGTTCATTTTCAGATTCAAGTACTTCTCGATGCCAAATTAGCAGATCCCACTGCCCTCGCTGTTGATTACATTCGAAACGACGTGTATTTTGGAAAGAACAGCGAAATTGAAAGAGTAAACATTGATACGAGACATAGAACGACTTTGGTGTCGAGTGGAGTGAAACATATTCATGATATGGCTTACTTCAATGGGGTTTTGTACTGGACGGAATGGTAAGCAAATAGATCGCGATGACAATGAACCAATGTGTTTCAGGGAAAGCAAAACACTCAGAAAGCTGTTTGTTGCTCAGAACGACTCCACCCCAATTACCATCGAAACGTATCACACAGCCACTCACGGACTTGCAATCAACCACTCCCTCTATCAACCAGAACCAGCCTTCAACCCTTGCTCAAAGTTGGATTGCCCGTGGATTTGTGTAGTTGTTCCTGATGCCACCAAAACACTAACTGCAAAATGTCTCTGTCCGAATGGCTATAAGAGTGCAATCATTGGAAGGACAGAGACTTGCATCCCACCAGCACTCAACGAGACAGCAAGCCTTCGGAAGTTCTCTAGCTTTGGATCAGCCCTCATGGCTGACTTGTGCAAATCGGGAACTGCTTGCAAGAACGAAGGAAAGTGTCGAGTTGAAACCAATGAACTCACAGAGAAAATCTCCACTTGCGAATGTCGAGGTCCCTATGACGGTCTGTTCTGTGAGAGGAGAATCAGAGGAAAGTGTCCAGTGCTTGTCATTCTCTTCCTAAGCCTCCTTCTCCTATTGGCCGTTGTCACTGCACTCATCTATTTCTGCATCGTCAAGCGGAAATTCTCCACGGATATGCTAGCAAGAGCTCATCTTCAAGTTGCTGGTTTTTTCAAACGTAACGGAGAAGAGTCTCAGGAACCGTATGTGGTCTTCGGGAATTCGAATGATAGAAAAGATACAGAGATGCGATGATGGATTTGATGTTCTAAACGAATTCGCTGTGATTGTTTTGTGAAACTGTGTACAGTTTTATTGATAAACATTGTAAATACTTGTGATTACTCTTCAAATTGCAACAAACCAAATCCAGAATGACCTTCCTGAGAAAGTGAACTCCGATAAGTAGTGTTATCTGGTTACCAGATCAGATTCGGCGAGCGACATCCGAACCGATCGGTCGATGCATATTCCCACAACACTCAACTCCCCATGATACTCATTTCCCTTCTCCTTTCCTCTGTCTTATTCAAACCAGTATGTTCTCTTCTTCAATTACACTACATAATCTGCATCATTCAGGTGTTATCAACAACATGTGATCCAGGATTCACTCTGTGTTACAGTGGGAATGTTTGCCTTCGAGACAAGTATTTCTGTGATGGAGAATCAGATTGCGACGATCGATCTGATGAGTTGAATTGCAAGGTTATTGGTCCGAATGAGTACTGGAGGAAGGCAGGACAAGCAGAGCATTATGAGAAATGCTCGAAAGCCGGGAAGTTTGTATGTAGACCCGCAAACGACGAAAAGGCGGTGTGTATTTCGATGAATGCAACATGCAACGGAGTCAAGGATTGTCCCCTCGGTGATGATGAAGGGGGAAAGTGCTCTGAGTGCTCCATAACGAAATGTGATCACGGTTGCACTAATACTCCACGCGGCGCTCGTTGTCATTGTCAACAAGGTTACACTTTGGGAAAAGATGAGTTGAGTTGCGAAGAAGAGAATCAATGCCTTACTCGTGGGGACGTTTGCCAACAACTCTGCGAGAGCCATCACAAGCCGTTTGTTTGCAAGTGTGCAAACGGCTATCAGTTAGAAGAGAACGGTCACACGTGTCGTTATGCCAAGAACATCAGCTCCGAAGGTTACTTGTTTATCAGTTTGGGAGATGAAGTTCGAGAGATTCCTCTCTCCGACTATATCAACGGAACCAACTATGCAAGGATTCACAAGCAAGGAGGGAAAGGGAGAGTCAGATCCATTGACTTCATGC
This sequence comes from Caenorhabditis panamensis, assembly GCA_900883565.2. Taxonomy (NCBI): domain Eukaryota; kingdom Metazoa; phylum Nematoda; class Chromadorea; order Rhabditida; family Rhabditidae; genus Caenorhabditis; species Caenorhabditis panamensis. The sequence goes on from LR538215.1 coordinate 77,287, forward strand.
ACCGAACGAACCAACTGTTCATCGCAGTTAGCGAAGAATACAAAGACGTTTTTGGGGAACTTGCAGTTTTCAAAAACGGATTGTTGACAGTGCTCCGAGAGAATGTTCTTGGTATAGGAAATGTTGCTGTTGATTGGATTGGAGGGAATGTTTTCTTTACGCAACATGGTAAACCATCGAAATATCCCTTTTAAAAAGTGTTAGTTTCAGATCCATCACCAGTTGTTGGAATCTCTGTTTGCACCATTGATGGATTGTTCTGTCGGCAGATAGTCAAAGGACAGTCTCGAAGAAATCCTTACCGGGATCTCGCTCTTCATCCGTTACGGGGACTTATGTTTTGGATTGACCCCATCAGAATGGATACTCGAATTTTGATGGCTAACATGGATGGAACCAATGTATGATTTCCCAGAGTTTTGCAAACAAATATGGGTTTGTTTTTCAGGCCCAAGTCCTCCTAGACCACGCTTTGTTAGGACCCACTGCCCTTACAATTGACCCGATCCGAAATGACATCTACTTCGCAGATGGAGAGTTCCACTCCATTCACCGAATCAATCTTGACAGTAGAAAACAGACTGTTGCAGTTGGATATATTCTATCCACAAAGGTCGACATGGTGTTTTTCAACGGACTTCTTTATTGGGCAGATCAGTGAGTTCAAAACGGATGTCTATAACGGTAATGTCTGTGATTTCAGACATGAGAAATCAGTAGGGATGGCAGATTTGAAGAAGAACAACGCATCCGATCATAAAACTCTTCACGAGTTCAAAGAAAGCCCCACCGGACTCGCCGTGAACCATTCTCTCTACCAACCGGAGCCTTCCTTCAACCCATGCGCAACACTTGATTGTTCATGGATCTGTGTTGCTGTTCCTGATAACAACAAGAACTTGGTGGCGAAATGTCTTTGTCCAGATGGGTACAAGGAGTCAGGAGAAACGTGTATTCCACCGAGAGTCTTTGCAGTTGAAAAACTCAATAAGTACTCTCATGTCAGCCAAAAACTGATGAAGGACAAGTGCAAAGCTGGTGTGGCTTGCAAGAATGGAGGGAAGTGTCGCAAAGAAGGCGCAAAGTTTGTCTGTGACTGCACGGATTCATATGACGGAATATTCTGCGAGAGACTCAAAGTGGAAATGAAAACTGGAAAACAAGAAAGCGATGAAATTCCCTGGTCCGTCGTTCTGTTCCTCTGCACTCTGTTGCTTGTTTTTGTTGCCGGAACCTTCTTCTATTTCTTCTGTGCAAAAAGGAAAGTGTCGACTGACATGCTCGCCAGAGCTCATGGTCATGTCGCAAGATTCATGAGACGTTCACAAAGCCCAACAGAGCCCTACTCAGCTTTTGATGGAGAATCGATTAGCAGAAAGACTCCGGAACCCAATCAATGAAACTTTGTTTTGTGTTTTTGTAAATAAACTTGTTTTTTTTTTCTGTGAAAAGCATCTCTCTGAAACTTTCGACCACCTCCAGAATGACCTTCATTCAATAAGGAAAGGCGAGATCCATGGCGATAAGAAAGGTTATCCGGTTACCACATCGCATTCGGTGAGACGACAACGGTTTCCTCTCTACTCTCCATTGCCGGAGAGCCATGTGGACCGCTTTGCTCCTCGTTGCTTCTTTTCAAGTGTTAACCGTAAGTTCCTATCTTCTTTGGATATGCTACTAGCTAGTTTTTAGGCGATAACACCCATCTCTGTTCCCTTTTGTCAAGAAGGAAAAGAGTATGATTGTGGAAGTGGTGTCCTCCGCTGTGTACCGAATGAATGGAAGTGTGATAATGTGAAAGACTGTGATGATGGAAGCGACGAGACGGGATGCAACTACGCTCACAACTGCTCCAAGGAATTCATGTTGTGCAGCAATGGAGTGTGTGCTTCTAAAGAATTCAAGTGTGATGGAGAGAAGGACTGTTCAGATGGATCCGATGAGTTGCATTGTGGGTATTATGCAAATTTGGTGAGTCTTGTTTTGCTAACTGTTTTTTTTTCATTACAAATTCAATAGCCAAAGATTCAGACTGCACCCAACACGAACTCGACATGCCACTCCGTAAAGCAGTTTGAATGTGGATCAGGCACTCCACTGTGTATCCCAGCGCAATGGAAGTGTGACAATGTACCTGACTGTCATAACGGATCTGACGAAGTTGGATGCACATACAATTCCACATGCCCGACAGATCACATGCTCTGCACTAATGGAGACTGCGTTCATATGGTTTACAAGTGTGATGGAGACAATGATTGCGCGGATGGAAGTGATGAAAACAACTGTGTCACCGAGAAAGATAAACCTGCAATTGTCGACGATGTACCAGAATGTAAATCACCAAGGATACGCTGTAGTTCTGGGCATTGCCTTCGAGCTGAATTGGTTTGTGATGGACAGTTTGATTGTTCCGATGGTGAAGATGAAGAGAACTGCACTAGAAACGACGGGGATCAGAACAGAGTGAGTTTCATCGCCAAGAAACTTTCATTTCTTGTTCAACGTTCCAGAAGTTTGAATGCCATCCTGGTCAGTCGCACTGTTTCAATGAAAACGTTTGCATCCCGCACAGCTTCTTCTGCGACGGAGTTCCAGATTGCGAGGATGGCTCTGATGAGTTGAATTGTGGGGAGAGGGCTCCGAGCAAAGAGGATATCTTCTCTGGATTGGCTCAACACTTGCGTTCATGCAGAGCTTCTGGAATGTTCATTTGCAAGCCAAAGAATGGGAAAATGGGAGTGTGTATACCAATGGATGCCACGTGTAATGGAGTGAAAGAGTGTCCACTCGGTGATGATGAGCCGGAGAAGTGCAAGGAGTGTGACACTAAAGAATGCGAGCATGGCTGCCAGAACACTCCTCGTGGTGCAAAATGCATTTGTCATGATGGTTACAAGATTGCTGAAGATGGAACATGCAAGAAAGAAGATCAGTGTGCATCTCATGGACATTTGTGCCAGCAGTTCTGTGAAAACCGCAACATTTCCTACGTCTGCAAGTGCGCAGAAGGCTACGAACTGAAAGAAAACGGGCATTCTTGCGACTTTGATAAGAACCACAAAAACGAAGGATACATGCTTCTCGGTGTTATCAATGGTGTTCGACAACTGCCTCTAACGGATCGCAGCAGCACTCACAAATACACGCTTCTGCAGAAGAAAAGCGGAGTTGGACTGATCGAGTCCACCGGTTTCATGCGTCGTACCAACAAAATCTTCGTTTCAACTCGCGGGAATGGGGGCAGTATTGGTGGAGAATTGTCTGTCTCGGAGAACGGATCGTTGAAAATTCTTCGGGACAACGTCCGAGCAGGAAGCATTGCAGTTGACTGGGTTGGAGAAAACGTGTTTATTGAGCAAGGATGTAAGTCCAACTGGAAGATGAGCGCATTTACCAAGACTCTTTCATTACAGTTCGTGCTTCTGTCTTTGGTATCTCTGTCTGTTCAATGAATGGGTTCTTCTGCAGACTGATTGTAGGAGGAGAAATCAAAGATTCCTACGGGTACGACGGTCTTTTGGTTCATCCAACGCGAGGGCTCATGTTCTGGATAGACACCACCAAAGATCCGTTTCGTATTATGATGGCGAACATGGATGGAACAGATGTAACTCTCCTGATGACTCAATTTTATGAATCTTGTGTGTTTTAGGCGCAAGTGTTAGTCGGGGAAAAGATAAAGTATCCGCATTACATGGGCATTGACTACATCCGGAATGATGTGTACTTCTTGTCAGAGAAAGGGTTATTGGAACGAATCAACATTGACACTCGGGACCGGAGAGTTGTGGTTTCCGGGCTTGTCAACTACTCCTCAAATATGGTCTTTTTCAATGGGTTGCTTTATAGGTAACTTCTGAACTACAGCTGGAGCTTTCATACTCTATTTTCAGAGGATTAGATGTCATTCCGGTGCATGACATTGCTCACAACCGCTCTACTTCCCTCTGGAAGGACACATCATACCGGAGTGAAGAAGGTGTCGCCGTCAACCACTCTCTCTACCAGATTGAACCAAAAGTGAATCCTTGCTCAAACTCCAACTGCCTTTGGATCTGTGTTGCTGTCCCTGGCACCAATAACGACCTAATTGCAAAGTGTCTCTGTCCAGATGGTTACAAAGAGTCTCCCCTCGGAGACACTTGCATTCCGCCTTCCACCGCAGAAGAGATCGAGCAACTGGAAAAGTACACACACATTGGATACGAGATCATGAAAGAGTACTGCGAAGCTGGTGTGGGATGCAAGAATGGAGGAACGTGTCGAGATCTGCAAACGAAACACACGATTGTCTGCGATTGCGTGGCTCCGTATGACGGTTTGTACTGTGAAAGACTCAACCCGGAGATGTTGGCGAGTGGGGGAGGAGGGTGGAAAAGACGCGTTGTGATGATTGCCAGCATCACCGTCTCTGCTTTCATAATTGGATTGCTAATCTACTTCTGGTTCTCCAAACCTTCACAGAAACAACCACAGGTCTATGAACTTAACAACAATAACAACACCAATAGCCGAGGATCTTCAGTGAGTGAATAGGGATGTCTCGGAAGTACACACCAACTTTCCAGTCCTTCTACAACAATTCGACATGTGTAACTGCTGATGAAACATCCGGCGCAACTCGATAGCCGAATTCGCTGAAGTCATGATGAATGTTTTTATGTACATTTTTAGTTAGTATTTGGTTCTAAATGCAGCTATTCCAATCTAGGCTAACACTGGGGATTCATGAACTCAAATAAACTTTTTGCCTGCCCTATTCCAATAGATTTGCGCATCCGGATACAGAAAGGGCGATTTCATTCTTGCGAATCATACTCTCCTAATGTCGTTTCTAAACATAGTTCGGAGTCGTAACATTCGGCGTTTAGAGTTTCAGAGAGCCCGCTCATAACGTGACACTCTACATTGTTCTTTCCCATACTGTGCAGTTATTATTATGTTTTTCATATTCCTCCAGAAGCGAAAAAAACTATTGGTATCTCGTGTGGAACTTTCCAGGTGAGTAAACCCAATCAGATCTCGTGGTCATCCGGGAACTAACAGATTTCAGAACTAAGAAACTGGTACTGGTTTTCCGCATGTGAATGGATCACAAATGATGCAACATGTCCGTCAGGATCCTCTGTCCAACGGAACTGCCTTGCCACAAGATGCCCAACCTACTCCTCAACAGTCTGGAAGTGGTTTCTCGCATGTGAATGGAACACAGTTCATGCAAACTGCCCGCCAGGAACCTCTGATGAATGGTACACTCATGCAAGATGCTCAACCGCCTCCTCAACAGTCTGGTTTTCCAGTTCCGACAAATTCTGCTCGTGGCAGAGGACTTCTTCCCACTCGAGTGTCCGAGACGATTCGCGAAGGACCGAATTACGCTCAGTCTCGGAAGAACGGCGTCCAACCATCCCAACTGGTACCGCGAGTCGTTGGCGAAGAAGAAAAGGTGAGGCAGTTGGAGGGAAACCCCATGAACTTTGAAAACATTTCGGTGCTATTTTTGAATCAATGCCAAAAATGAAAAGTGTTTTTCTTGAAAGTGGATTACAAGACGGGTTTTTGCAGATGCCAGAAGGAGACCAGTGGTATCTGGTATGGAATTTCGCGGCGGAACCCAACCAAAAACCGGATCGTGTGGTTGTTCACGGAATTCTTCACCATTTCGGGTAATCATTAGTTATTATTTCGAGAAAACCCCAGTTTTCTTTCTTCAGAGTGGTGTGTGATTCAACCGAAATTGAGTTTCACAACCTGAAAGTGATTCCAACGGGTCTGAAGAACGCAGGATTTGCGAGTTGGTTCAAGCTCACAGGGGAAGGCGACAAGAAGTTGGGGGAGTTGTTAGACGGCCTGGATGCATTGAAGACAATGAACGCGAAGAACAGGGAGAAGCACTCGCAGAAGGTGAGTTGGAAACAGACTCATCGGTCAGCAACGTTTGTTTCAGTTCGAAAACTATCAGATGGTGATGAGGAGACGCCACGTGCTCGATGTGTTCAGAGTTGGTCTAGTGATGGGGTACATGTGGTATGTTTTCCGTATTGAAAAGAAGTTTATTGTTGAAAATTTCAGTGTGCTCAACACCATGCCGAACGTCCCCAACTACCATGTATATGTGTCCGACGGACGTGTTGTCTACCTTCTGAGTCGAGGAAAGCTAACAAGAGAGCATGACCTGTTGGAGGTTTTCAAACCAGAACGCGGCGAAGAGCTCAAAAAATTGATAAATGTGAGTTGTTTCCCATACCGATGAGTTCAGAAAACCATTATTTCGGTGTGTCGTTTCCGAAGTTCTTAAAATTAATTTGCAGGAGCTTTCCGTTCGTGGGTACTCAAAGTTAAAGTCGTTCGCGGACAAGGAAGGAATCCCTCGGTCAGTGCTACAAGGAGCAGTGGATTCAAAAAACTGGATAAGAAGTGATTGTTGGCTACTTGACACTTTACAATTTGCTCCCCGTCATCTCGCGCTACTTGCTCCTGATCTACTGACCACTTAACCCATTTTCAAAGATACACAATTGTCTCGAGTTTTGTGAAATGATAAAAGTTTTTGCGTAAAGTCCTTCTCTGTTCTTCATGTTGCGATGATAACATCTTCTTTGACCAAACGGAACCTTCGGATGTTTTCAAACGCAAGTTTTGGTCGGAGAAACAATAAATTATCCGAATGGAACTATTCTCTGTTGAAAAAGAAAGTCGAAGTCATGGAGATGCAGGAGCAAAGGGAGAGGTTATGAGAAAAATATAAGGAATGAATTAGAAAGGCACTGATGATTTGATATCTCTTATTCAAAGAAAGGGTAAGTAGTGGGATGGTTTATTTCATTGAAAATTGATAGAGAAAGGCAAGAGTTCATTTTGAGAATCAGGATGAAAAAACCCGTCGATGAGTGTCCGGACAAATAGCGAGTCTTATGCTGAAAAGTAAAATTTCAACTAGGTTTCACATATTCTACACACTTACAGTGTCTGCTCACGATCCATACATCCGAAAATGAAGGGGGG
>LR538215.1:84323-122511 GCA_900883565.2 Caenorhabditis panamensis
AGGTCAAATGAAAAGCAAATGTCAGTAGAACCCGGAGGTAAAACTGACAAGAGCACATCAAGCAGACCATGCGCAATGCCTATCTAATCGCAAAGAGGGGGGTCTCTAGGAGAAAAGAGAGACAACTACGCAGGTCTAATGAAAAGCAAATGTCAGTAGAACCCGGAGGTAAAACTGACAAGAGCATATCAAAAAGACCATGCGCAATGCCTATCTAGTCGCAAAGAGGGGGGTCTCTAGGAGAAAAGAGAGACAACTACGCAGGTCTAATGGAAAGCAAATGTCAGTAGAACCCGGAGGTAAAACTGACAAGCGCTCATCAAAAAAACCATGCGCAATGCCTATCTAGTCGCAAAGAGGGGGGGTCTCTAGGAGAAAAGAGAGACAACTACGCAGGTCTAATGAAAAGCAAATGTCAGTAGAACCCGGAGGTAAAACTGACAAGAGCTCATCAAAAAGACCGTGCGCAATGCCTATCTAGTCGCAAAGAATAGAAACTGTCCTCTGCTACAGCCGATCAAGTCCTCAAGCTCTAGGAAGAATCAAGCGTCCGGTTTCCCTTCCAAATGAGTCTTCAAAGTGCGAAAGCAAATGAGCAATTGTGAACAGAGGACAAAAGAGGGAATCTCAGACCTAGGCGCGCTAAACAAAAATAAACTAACTGGACTGTTTTGCAGGATAGAATGTGCCGGATAGTTTGCAGGATAGAGTGAGCAGGGTAATGAACATGGCAACATGAAGATTCGCAGGATAGTTTGATTATAGAGATCATCAGGTGTGTCCAGTTGTTCGGTAACTGAAAGAAACGGTTTAGAACTTGGCCGTTTGCTGTTTTGCCAACCTTCCGAGCATAGCGAAGAGAGTCTTCACGTCCTAGGTCTTCCGACGTGACAAAACTGCTTGGCGGTGCTATCGGATGTGTTGGTCCATTCCACGGTGGTGCAATCTTGCGGGGCGATGCCGAGGAGGTGATCTTGAAGCCATATCCGATGCGGCGCGTCGACGAGTTGATCACTTTGATGTGGTAGGTGTGCTTGTGGTCGTACTGGGCGCCGAAGACGATCTTGGAGTTGTGCTGGGCTTGGCTGCCTCCCAGTCGGACGGATTGAGCCATGGCTATTGCTGTTAGTGAAGGAGGCGCTGGAGTGGACGGTACGGGATCCCATCGGATTCTGAAACAGTTTGCATTTTCGAAACCAAAGAGGAGAGAACTTTATACCTGTCGTCTGCTGTTGCCGCTGAAGAAAGGAATGAAGCCTTTGCTGTTGCAAGAGAGGAAATGAACAGAGATGCCCTCTTGCGATAACTTGGTGAATTCCGGGATCACGTTGAATGTGTTGGTCCACTTGACAATGTTGCCGTCGTTGTTGGTATCCTCTTGTCCGTAGGCGAAGGCATCACACGAGACGGCGAGAAACACGGCTTATTTGGGATCCGAGACTCCGCACGGTGGTTTGACGCCAAAACGCTTCATGTTGGTGGTCTTGATTCCGTAGCCGATGCGGCGCGTCGACGAGTTGATCACTTTGATGTGGTAGGTGTGCTTTTCGTCGTGCGGAGCGCCGAAGACGATCTTGGAGTTGTGCTGGGCTTGGATGCCTCCCAGTCGGACGGATTGAGCCATGGCGGTTGTTGTTGGTGAAGAAGGCGCTGGAGTGGGCGGTACGGGATCCCATCGAATTCTGAAACAGTTTGCACTTTCGAAACCAGAGAGGAGAGAACTTTATACCTGTCGTTCTGCTGTTGCCGTTGAAGGAAAGAATGAAGCGTTTGATTTTGCGAGGGGGGAAATGATGACATCTTGTGATAACGTGATGAGTTCCGGGCATCACGTTGATTTCCATCTTGGTGTTCAGCTGGGTCTGAATGTCTCGTGGCGGAACGGATTGGGTCATCGCGATGGTTGTGAAGGAGTTGCAAACTATTTGATTATTGGTGGAGGGAACAGTTCGCATCTCGCCGGTGTTCTCTAGACACTTGTTGGTGGACATCTGGAGTGTTGGTGCACTTGACAATGCTGCTGTCGTTGTTGGTATCCTCTTGTCCGTAGGTAAAGGCATCACAAGAGACGGCGAGTAGCACGGCTTCTTCGGGATCCAAGATTCCGCATGGTCGTTTGACTCCAAGACGCTTCATGTTGGTGGTCTTGATTCCGTATCCGATGCGGCGCGTCGACGAGTTGATCACTTTGATGTGGTAGGTGTGCTTGTGGTCGTACTGGGCGCCGAACACGATTCGGGTGCGTCTGGAAGCCTCCTGGTGGGACGGATTGGGCCATTGCGGTTGTTGTTGGTGAAGGAGTTGGTGAAGGAGTGCATTGGCGCTGAAACACTTCCCGATTTGGGAACCGAAAAGGAGAGAACTTTTTACCTGTCTGCCGCTGTAGTCGATGCATCGAGAAATGAAGCTTCCGCCGTTTCAAGTGAAAAATGAAGAGATGAAGATGACCTTTTGCGATAACATCAGTTTACGATGCTTTCGAAAATGACGTGATGTTTCGACATCTCCGAAATGAACATGTTCCGATAGCAAGGGCTGTGGTTGCTCATCAGCCACATGGCGTCTCGAAATCGTCGTTTGTGTGTGGTAGTTGAAAGTGAACTGTTTGAAACTTTTTTGTTTCCAATTTTGCGAACATTCCATCGAATGATCTCTCCGTCAACTTTATCAGTTTCTGATGTGAAATCTGTTTCGTGTTGTTTCCAATTCTTATCGGGGGCCCGTGTGCTCCCTCAAATCTACAACCAATGTGCACTCGTTTCTTCCGAGACCCTGTTGGAAAGAGAAACAGGTTCTCGATTCTTGAACATGGACACGTCTGCTAATCAGACTATTTGACCCGAGATTTGTACTGATCACTAATCTGGAATCATGTCCTGGTATTCTAATCAAAACAGAGTCAATGAGTGTGCAAACAGGGGAAAGGGGTTTGTGAAGTGGAGAGCTCGGGAGTTCAAAACTCCTCAACAGCATTTGGATCAAGTGAAGGAAATTGTGAAGTTTAGATGACAAAACAAGGAAAATAAATGAAATACACAAGTTCGAATTAGAATGGAGAAACGGTGAGAGATGATGGAGGCGCTGGTGGTGACGATAGAGAAGATGGAGCCAGTTGGGGACAGGGCGAGTGACATCGTAGAGCCGAACAGGAGAGCAGGGAAGGGCGGGAAGACGATCCAAGCAGCGAGATGATCCATTTGAACCGGTTTCACAAATTTTCCTGGAAATTCCTCACAAAGCATCAAACTTTCATCTGTAAACACTTATCTGATGATAAAAACAGCATGCACAGTTGATACATTGAAGCGGGAAACGTCGATGCGGAGCTCTCTACAACATTCCGGGTCTCAAACTGTCTTCCTTGTCGTCGTATCTGTAATAAACCAAAAAGAATCGATAGTTCCGACGCAAACAAAGTAATAAAGACTTATCTGATAAACATAGTTTCCAATGTCCTCTGGCGATGTTCTTCTGGAGTAGATGCAGATGTCGAGCGAAGCGTTGAGTCGTTGTTTCGTTTCTCCGTTCCTTATCTGACAATATGTCACAAAGAATCGGAAGTTCTGGAGGGAAAAGAGTGAGAAAAACGAGAAACCTTCTAATAGACAGATAGACGAGCTTCTCCGGCTTGGAACGAGTGACCTTTCCGTCAACGTTATCAGTTCACCTGATCTTTGAAGAACGTGGCGATCCGATTGTCCGTTTTGAGCACATGAACAACCCCCAACCGTTTCTTACAATGTTGAACTGCAATGGACTGTTTCCAGAAGGATCCCACAGGCAAATGAGCACGAAGAGGAGAACACCGTCGGGCTGTGAACATAGGAGCTTGCGAAAACTGGAAAACCAAATCTTCAATTTCCGTTGTTTTGCTCTGTACCTCCAGAAGAAATGTGTTCGCTATACCTGCAATGGAAACGGATCCGTGATTCTGATGTGAGAGGTTTCGTGAACGTGGAAGTGCTGCGAATTGGCGAAAGCAACACGTGAGACGGCGAGGAGCACGGCTTCTTTGGGATCTGAGACTCTGCACGGTGGTTTGACGCCAAGACGCTTCATGTTGGTGGTCTTGATTCCGTAGCCGATGCGGCGCGTTGACGAGTTTATTGCTTTGATGTGGTAGGTGTGCTTGTCGTAGCATTGCTCTCCTAACTACAAAGAAACCAGCAATACCATTTAGAATTAGTTGTTCACCTTACTTTTCCGGGTGTAATGTTTCTTAGACAGATAGATAACAGAAGACGTGGCTTGAGGAGTGGTTTGGTAGGTGTCATCAAGTTCTCCCGAAAATAGCTTCTCGTATGTAACATTGGCATTTCCCTGTTACTGTACCAAAGAGAAGCAAATTACCTTCACCAATTACATTGATAAAATTGTGTAGAACTTCTTGAGGGTTGACATCGTATTCTTTCAGTCACTTGTTTTATCAACCAGAATGACTTCTCCGGTGATGAGTCAACCATAACAACTCTCCCACTAATTTTGGATTGATGGCATTCGTACCACTGCTATTTGATCTGGTGGGACGTTGTCTTCATCATCCATTGAGCTTGCGTTGAGCGTCGGCAACATTTGTTCATTGTGGACCTGCTTGTCCCAGGAACTACTGATACAGCTTTTGAAAACGCGGACTGTTCCAAATTGCGTTATTTGTCGAATAACAAAAAACGTGAACTCCTCCATCCGTCCACTATTCGCCACATGAATTATCTCTCAGAGATACCCCTCATCTCAAAGATCTTTTTCCTCAATTTAAACAGAGATGTCGTACTGGAATCGCATGGTAAGTTTACTTTTTGCCTGTTTACAGGTTTCATATTGTTTCTTTCAGAATTCAATGCGATCTCCGAGGCAATCTGAAGATTCAAGAAGAAGCGCTAGTCGTTCACGTAGCCCAATGAACGACCAACATAATCAGGGATACGTAAACAACGGAGTGAATCAGTCAGCGCCCCCAGGGTTTGCGAATCGGTTTGCTAGGAACGCTCAATCGTTGAATGGAGGATCCATGAATGGAATGTCTACACAAAACATGTCGAACCAACACAGGATGATGAATCAGTTGAGTGGGGGATCGTCGAATGGAGGATCGATGACTGGAATGATTATGGCTACTCCCGATGATAAACAACCAACACCTGCCAAAGACGAGGTATGAGTGTCAACTTGGACCTGAAAATCATACCACTTTCTTTCAGTTTCAGCCAACAAGTACTCCAGACCGTCCCGTTTACATCGCTTATAACTTTGATTTCCGAGCCAATCAAGGAAAAACCCCAGCAGAAGTCGTGAAGTTCTTGGACTTTTTCGGGTAAGTGAAGTTTCAGGGATTTGTTACCCTGAACCTAATTCCATTTTATAGAATTTCGGCTGAAGCTCAAGATGTGAACATCCTCGGAAAGGCGATCCCGACACAGTTGGGGGTGGGAGGATTCGCTCTCTTTTTCTCGGCGTCGAAGACTCTGCAAGGCAAGATCACACGGAAACTCCGTTCGGCCAACTTTGCAAATGCTTTGACGGCAAAGAACAAGTTGTTCTGTGGCAAAGAGGTTTGTTGAGAGATCGCTGACCGAGTTTCAATCAATGCATTTTCAGTTTGTTAGATACAAGGTGCTCCGCATGGCCGATGAAGATGGATGCGTGTTCCGAACTTCTCTTATGCTTAGTCATGCCCAGTAAGCCGTTCTGTCTTTCACTGCAATCCGAATGGTTCCAGGGTTTTGACTGCCTCGTTTCCTGACAAGTCGCCCAACGAAATGATCACCGATGGATCAACCAATACAATGTACTCGAAGGGAGTGCCAGTTGCCGAGCACACCTACAAGGAGATCTTCAAGAGTGACAATTCGAAGGTGCTCGTTGAGATGTACCGCGTGAGTTTTATCAAATTCTTCGACAATCTTAGTTTTCACACAATACATGTGCTATATTTGCAGCTTACATCAAATACCGGAAGTTCAAAGTTCAAAGAGGTGCTGGATTCTGAAGCAATCTCACGAGATATTTTGGTTGTAAACTGCTTACCTGACAAGAAGAAGAAGAAGGCTCCGGCCAAATCTGTCAAAACGGTCAGTAAGAAGAAGGATTGAGGAAGTATCGGAAACTTCAGAGAACTGAATCCCAATGTGTCTTTATTATGATTCCGAGTGTCAATGAGCTATTAGAATGAGTGTAATAAAGTGTGGTTCTTGGTTTCTCATAGTTGTTTTCCAAATTCAGAATAGCAACCCTACGGGATGATAGTAGAAGTTTCTGTCTGTCATCGTTTTTCACTGCTAGACAACAATACCAGAGCTTTTCCAGTTGACCGGCGGCCACTGAACTTCACTAAACGACAGAAACCACAATGAGATAGTAGTTCCTTCTGTCTCCCTCTGATTTGAAACATCTTCTCGTTCCTTCCATAAGTCGTCCGACTGTCCTTTTCCATCTGTCACATTTCCTTCTTCCTGCAAATCTCCTCCTCCTCTTTCCATTCTATTTTTTCTCCTTCCATTTCAATGTCTGTTTGCGCATGTACTATTGTTCTCCAACTTGCCCCACACACACACAAACGCGCTGTTCTTTCTATTTGTGCTCTCTCGCTCCTGCCATCCCTACAGTACCTCGGCTCCTTTATTTATATTTTTACTTTTTCTCCCCATTTTCTCTCTAACCATTCGTTTGAACCGTACCGAAATGAGGACGAAAAACCGCCTCGAATCAGTCAGTCGCCCAACTCTCACTTTTCTGTGTTTCTGACAATGACTCAACTAATCCGAGGGGCGAATTTATATATGCAAACATTCTCACTTTTTCGCTGTAAACAGGCCTCCGGGCACCGCATTCATTCACAGTTCCATGTGTTTATTCACCATTTCCCACTTCCCATTCACACTTTTTTGCTGTTCAATGGAGCGGGCTCCTGGTCAGTCGTCGCTGGGTTAGGCTTCTGTGACTGAAAACATTGCTTCTTTTCGAGTAGGCACACAGTTTTTAAGAAGTGTTTACTGTTACAGTCCTCTTCATTGCTGTATTTTTGTTCTAAAGCTGTTCAATCTTTCTCTGGATATTTCGTTTTGCAGAAATCTCACAATTGATAAAAACAGAGAAACAAATAAACTCCCACATGATTTTGTTTGCATTTGGATCGCTCTCATTGATCATTGTGATAAGTGGTCCATTGGTGATCGGGGGGTGCGAGCAATGTTAGAAAACCACTGAAGAAGTCGTGGATTGTTTTGTATCATCCCCGATTCCTCCAGATCCCGAAAAACAAATTGGAGTGGTCATGTGTGATATTACATCCTCTTTTCCCTCCCAGAAGATCCTCTCGCCCATTCAATTTAATGTGCGGTCACTCACTTCTCATTTTTCACTTTCCCTCCTCCTCCTCCATCCGTTTCTTTCCCTCCTTCTCCCTCTCGAACATTGTCATTTCAGTGACTCATTGGTACCTTTTTACCGTGTTGACATAACTGCCAATATTTCATTCATCAGCGCCAAAAGAGCGGATCTCTCTTGTTATTACTTTCCCACCCATTCCTCCGTCTTTTTTTGTCTTTTTGTCTCAACTTTCCATCATGTTCCAACACTATAAATTCGCCCACGATCAGTTGATTCGTCTTGTTATTGTCTCGCTTATCACCTTATCAAATTTCAATGTCTCGTTTCAAATTTGGATTCTCTTCTTCATCATCTCTACCCTCTCCATTCATCCCGTGCTATCTCCGACGTTCAGTTTGAATCTGGGATTCTCTGATTCTTCATCCCGTCATTCATTAGTCCTCTCCTCGGCTTCCTACTAACTAATTTCTCTAATGGACGCTGATTCTGCAGCGAAAACCAAGATGTTCCGTGAGAAGGACGTCTCGACACGACTCATCCGACCCACCATCACACAGATCCACGTCGACAAGCTCGCGTTGTTTGTGGAGAGATGGAATCATGATTGGGAGATTGATGGAAGCATTCAGGTGAGTGAAGAAGCACAAAAAGACTTGAAACACTCTTTTTCTGCAGATCTTCGACGAAGGAATCGCTCAGTACATGTTGGCAGATGTCGAATCGCACTACAAGTACTTTGCTGCGTTGATCCTCGCGAAACCTAGTCTCCGTTGTCGTATTGTGAAAGAAGAGCCGAGAGATGAACTCGAGGAACAGGAGAATCGCATTGTTTTGGTAAATAACTAGTGAGAATCAATTATGAATGCATGTTTTCCAGATTGGTGGCGAGAAACTAGATAGCCGGAACCATGGGAGTATCGAGTTCCTGAAGAGTGTCCTTCACAAGAGAGGATATCGATTTGAATGAGCAAATGAGCAGAAGAAAAATGAAAAGCTGTTGAATTATAAATGCACCTTCCTTGTCTCGTCTTCCGTTGTTCACTGTTCACTCATGTTCCAAAGAATATTTCCCTCACATCCTTTTCGAATGAAACCATTCTACAACTGATACTGAGAAAAATCACTGCCGCCTTCTTATTTATTTATTTATTCGCTCTTTGACTGCCTAAAACACAAGTTCGGCACACTCGAGGGAGGCCTCCACCCCAACAAACTGAACGCCAGTACCGACAGGCACCGCCGAGACGCAGACCCCAGCCTTGTCTGCGTCTCACCGCTGTTTTTCCAGTGTCTTCTTCCATTCTCGGGCTTTTCGACCTTGGAGTTCCTGAAACTACCAAGGGTCCACTCGTTCACACTGATTTCCTAGAATTTGCAGTGATAAATCAGAGCAGCGAAGGGCTACAGTAAGATGTTTCCGTTTAAAGGCGCATGGGAAAATGTGAAATTTAGCGTAAAAACGGAGCATCGTACTGAAAATCTCGCCGCGAAATTTTCTCATTTTCCCCTAAATTCTCTTGTTTTCTTTTGGTTTTTGGCCCAAAATCCTCTCAATTACGTCAAAAAACTTGATAAATGGCCGTCACACGTTGTCCAAAGATCCCAAGATCCTCACCGGTGTAACCTCCGGGGCAAATAACACCAGACGGCCACATGATTTTTTTCGCTGCTCCTCTCCGACAGCTCCGCTCGCTGTGTGATCCGTTCGCGTTTTTCCCATTTGTCTATCTCTTTTTCACCTTTTCCTCGCTTCGAAACTCGCTGTTCGTCTTGGTAAACGAACGGTTCTCTTGGTTTTTTCTCCATTCTCAAGTACGCATAGTTAGTTAGACCCCCTGGGGGTGAGGGGGTGACTGGTACCACTTGGAGCCACCTATAAAATAAGCGTTCGTGCTGGCTGCTTTTTCTTATCTGTCAAAGTGTTAAAACTCGTTTCGCAGTTTCTAAAACTGATATTCTTGTAGCAAACGTCAGCGTTCCGAAGAGGAAATGAACACGGAAACTTTGGAGGTGAGGGACGTTTTTCTAGACTAATTCAGTCGTTGATTTAACTTTTTCAAAACTTTCGAGTTTGCTAAGTAGCCGTATTACCTTTCAAGTTGCTCATTGGTCAACACTTCTAACTCTCGTTGTTACTTATCTTCGTTCCTTTCTTCAACTTTTTCAAAAACAAGCAAAGGTTGCGAAATGTACGTCGACATGTACGTTTTATCGTTTTTCCGATTTGTTCAAAACATGTTTTCCGCTTTTTTGCCAGAAACTTTGACAAAAAGTCAAATCGTACATGTCTCTGTTCTTTCAAAGTACCTTTCTCTCTCACCAAATTCGTCGTTACTCTAGCTACAATAAACAGATGTAGTTATTGTCGGAATCGATGAAACGAATAAGGTGACAAAGGAGAAGACGGGGAACGAGAGAAGCGAAACGCAGCACAGGAAAGTATTGTGTGGTCTGTCCCGAGAACATTCGCGAGTGCCAATGGGGCGCGCTTTCGCAATAGTCATCATTCGGCATCGGAAGAAGGAGATGGAGAGAGAGTGAAAGAGTCACAAACACAGCTGTTCGTCTCCGTGGCCTTCGGACGGATCTTCTCGTTTATGGTGGACTTTTGGCTGAAATCTTGTGACATTCAGCTGTCTGTGACCTGTTTTTCCACTTTTCGGTGTGACTTTCATCCTTTGATTGATGGGGAATGAGGTTTTGATAGCTGTGGGAGCTGGGTTCTTCACCGAATTGTTAGTCTTTGAACGTTCTTCATTCTCGAACACCCATGTCCTTCTGTTTTCTAAAGAATCTCAATGTCAGCTCATTCTTATCTTCATCATTTCCCCTTAGCCAATTCAATTTGTCTATTCACTCTGAACGCTCCTTCCTTCCTGACGCAATACAACCACTCGCTTCTTTTGTATCAGATCAGATCAAAACCAAACGTGGATCTCTCAATCTACCCGATTCTCACTACGATTGACCATTCTCGTTTCTCTTCTTTCTTCCACAAAAGACAACCACTGCGTTCTTCTCTTCCCCAATCATCCGTATCGGAGCACAAAAAACGAGCGATTTGAACCGAAAAACCAACACAAAAAAGGGTCTAAAAGTGCAGTGTTCTCTGTCTGTCTACCCCCTTCCCGCTCGTAAAAATAGCCACTTTCCGCGCGGCGCCCGTCCGCCTAATCGTCCGCGTCCTCGTCGTCTCTTGTCGTTGGTCAGTTTCGTCCGTCCGTCAGCCCAGTCAGTGCCCTCACGACGCGCCCCAACCGGGCGGCCTTGTACCTTCCATTGATTGGGACATCGTCTGTTCAAATTTCGGTTTCCCCGTCCATCTTCCGTCTGGACACCTGCTCATCGCTCTTTTCAAGGCTACGCATTGACTCAAAGATTGGTCAAACAGTCGGACGGAAAACAGTTCAGTGTCGAAAGTTACCAAGCGATGACATCGATTTAGTCGTTTTTTGTGACTTTTTGTGTTTAGTTTTCTGCCCCGATCCTCTTCGTTGATAGACAGAGTTCTAGGTTCTACTCACCAGTTACGAGAGTAAAGTAGTAAAGTTGAAACTGTTTGTTATCAAACTTGTCGCCCATTTTCACCCCACCGTTCTTATCATTTTCTCTTGACCAAACCGAAAAATAACAAGTTTTCTCTGTTTCCAGCCGTCCCGGGAAGCATGGAACAACGCAGTTACATCTGCCTCAACTGCCAGCATCCCCTCCGGCTCGAAGTTGCTCAGCGTCGTCCGGAATCGGCGGATTCTGAGAAGAAGGTGAGTATTTACCGTTGCTTCTCTCTTTTCAACTGTGTGTGTGTGTTTTCAGAGCGACTCTCCATCGTACATGGATGCATTGACAGGTCACTCGCGGAACCTGCTGAAATTGATCACCGATGCGCAGTTCCCGTCGGATGCTCCTGTTTGCAATGTAAGTGTTTCTCGTTCGACTGTTCATCATCAATTCGTCTGCTCAGGACTGTTCGGAGGCTCTCGTGAAGGAAATGGATGCTGAGGTGGCGAACACGGACAACGATGTCAAGATGCTGCGACAGTATGTCGCATATCTCAAGGAGAACCATCCGACGTCGAAGATTCCGGAGCTCAAGGCACAACTGCAGAATATGCAGGACGAGGAGAAGCAATTGGAGCAGCAGTTAGCGAAGTTGTTGCTGGAGGAGCAGCAACTGGATATCGAGCTGCAGCACAAGCGAAAGGCCGCTGAGAAGTCGACGGATATGGCTGGAGAGCTGTGGAAGAAGTACAGAGACAATCTGAGGTGAGAGTTTTGAAAAACATGCTGTTAACCCCACCTTAAAAACCGTGCGGCACCTGCTAACTTGTCTGCGCCCCGTTGTCTGCGTCTCTTTGGCAACATGTGTTCTGTCGAAAATTTTCGAAAATTTGCATTGTCCTACCGATTTTTTCGAAAAAGTTCGCAAATCTTCGAAATGCCTTCTTTCTTTTCTCAATTTCCCAAGTTTTTCCAGACAAGTCTACGAAGATGGGGACGACATCAAGGCGCTCGAATCCGAGCGTTCCTACGCCGATGTGCAGCTTCGAAAGTGAGTTTTCCTTCCTTCTATCCTAATTACAAACCGCATCTCCAGGCTCACTGACAGTAACACTATCGATCTCTGCTTCCACATCTGGGTCGAGGGAAACGTCGGCGAGATCAACGGATTCCGATTGGGACATCTGAAGGAAGCGCCGGTGGAGTACACGGAGATCAACGCAGCCCTTGGACAAGTTGTGTTGCTGCTCGAGGTGAGTAGGCTAGAGACATTAGATGAGATGAGATGAAGCGTGGAGATTCTGCTGGTGGATCGGAAGAGTGTTCACTCAATTTACAGCCCAGTCCCCTTTTTCCGACATCCCCACTCCCACAAATTGCCTTGATCTTCTCCGCACTCACTCCTCCTTCTCCCCGTCTTCTCCCCTTTTCTTCCCTCATTTCTCCGTCAATCGCCTCTTCTTTAGATCCTGTTGGAGCGTATCGGCGTCCAGCATCACGAACTGGTGCCCGTCGCCATGGGCAGCCACTCGGCCATTAAGCTGCGCCGCAACGGCAACGATGTCGAGTCTTACCCAATGTTCGGACAGGGAACACCGCTCAGTGGCTCATCGGGATGCGACGCCGGAATTCGACGCTTCTTGCAGTTGCTCGACTTTTTGCAGAAGGAGGTCAAGGTAAGTGAATTCATAAGATTGCTGATCTATTTCTCACCCTCTCACTATTTCAGGATCGCAACAAGACATTCAAGCCCCCATTCCAAATCCACACCGACTCGCTCGTCGACAACGGAGTTAAGTACAGTGCGGTGATGACACTCAACACGGAAGTTCGCTGGACTCGTGCCATGGCCATGATGCTCACGAATCTGAAGGCCGTCAGTGGACAGTGCAATGCTCTCAGAGCACCAGTCTGAAAAGACATCAAGCTTGTTACTACCAAATCGATTAGAATATCTCCTTGCTTCTCAGGAATTCTTACTTTGTAATATTTTGAACTGCCTTTCCTCCACTTTCTCTCACATTCATCCCTCCCTTCTGTACATTTGTAAATATGTTCATGAAGTAAACCATTCCTTCAAATTTCTGTGATTACCCATTTCTTTCTGATACATTTGGTTCACTGACCAATGCTAATACCTATTCTTTGCTTTCTTTCTCTTCTTCACTTTGTTCACTCATTCCTTTGTCCCTTTTGAATCCGAAATTCTCAACAGAATCCTTTTGCAGAGGTGGCTGTCGCGAGCTGCCCCTCCCGTCCGGACTCTGGTCTCTGCGCGAGTCCGCTGAGCATCATCATCAACACCACCAACTCGACCCACTTCGACACGACACCAACTCGACGATCTCTTGGATCCCTCGATCAGTAGATGGGCGGATCATTCCGTCGTCAGCGAAGCACGTCGGCGACGAGGCGAGCAGCCGGAAGACACTGCTCCTCGGCCGACGGAGAAGTCAACGAGGAGACAACGTTTCATGGGTTGTCGGTTAGTTCTTTATCGCTTCTCCATTCCCTTCAGTGCTTCTTTCATGGAAAGGTACCAAAATATCATCATTTCTCGGGGTGACTTTGTCAGTCTTGCCCAGTTACTCGCCATCTTTCCACATTCTGACTCAATATTTGTGAAAACTGCGTGCTTTTTGAGAGAAAACGCCCTAAATCCGGTAAAATTTCTCGTTTTTTGACGGATTTTGATAGAAATTTGAGATTTCTCGAAGCGGAAGCCGTCCCGCTTCATGTTTCTGATAACTGTATGTAGTTTGGCTGCTCTTCTTTGTCTCAAGAGCTCTAAATTGTTGAGGCTTCTAATCTGATGCTCCTCGGGTTCTGTTCTAGGTCTCAGTCCCTCGCTTTCCCAATTTTCGGCATCTCCCAGCTACATTTTACTCTCCTGGGTGCTCGTTTACATTTCAGAAATCAAGCCTCCTCTGTTTACCCCCGGCATTTTCCGATAATCAGACCATGCCATGGCTCCTTATCACCGCCTTATCAGTCAGTCACATCGCCCTCGTCACCTAAGTCTCCCGCATTCCGCATGCCAATCGCTGCTCCATTCCCCTCGTGTCACATCGCTATCGTCGTCTCTGTCTTCTCTACCTTTCCACGATCTTCCGTGCAAGAGTGAAGCCGGAACGAGTTCGTGATTAGAGGACAAAGTCGAAGATTCAGTGCGAAATGAGAAAAAGCGTATTTTGGAGCAAGCGGAAGGAAATGGAGGCAAAATTTCGGTCTGTACTGAGTCATGGGGCTTTGTAAAAGTTCGCTGTAACTGTTACTGATGTCTCCTCTCCTGTAACTCTTTAATCAGCTTTGTTGTTGGCTTATTGTAGCTTTTCCTGTTTTCCAAGCATTCCGTTCTCATTGTTCTCCTCTGCTTCCCTTCTCTCTTTCAGCCCCTTCCAGCACATTCCATTCACTTGACAAACTTTTCTTTTCCCCCGTCATGAGCCGATCTATACATCTAAACCCCTTTCCGTATCGTTTCTTCCCGAATCAATGTTGATTTTTCGAACTTTTTCTCAATTTTTTGATCAAACTCTCACAAACCTCAGTCTGATAAGTTGGCGAGCGTCTCATGATATCATCCGGAAAGTTGATGGAGATGTCTCTGGGCGCGCCGCAAGAACATATTGGACGCATAGATAGATAACTGCACGGAAAATGTACTCAGCAAGGATCAGATTGCTCTTTGGGGTGAAAAGAGTTCGTTGGTAAGATCAAATGGAACGCTTAACTTTAACGTGAAGTTTGAAAACCTTCATTTCACGTGATCCGATCTTAATCTTTTCCACCGTGGAAGTTCCAACGGGGAACAAAACACGCTGGATGTTTACGCTTACGTGTCTCTGGAGTTATTTCACAACTCTGCTCAACGTCTAGGGATTTTCGACGGAATTCTTCTTGGCACCAGGTGTGGTTTTCTGCTCAAGCGGTCTCTTCCTCTTTCTCCCACACGGCACAAAATCGGCCACGAAACCGAATCTGAGACACAGAATGGCTAGTGAACCGCGTGATCCGCGTGTCTCGTGAGCTTACTCACTCTTTCTCAGTATCAGTGCTCTGTTATTATTCACGCCCCGTTGTCACTCTCGTCAGAACCCACCAGCCGGCTATAGCCAAGATTTTTGAACTCCCGGCCACCAAACGAGGTCTAATCACTCTTTCGTCCGTTCCTTCCTCAATTCTGTGTTCTGTTCTTTTCATCGAGTTAGACTGTCAACAAAAAGGGCATGTTTCTGACTGAAATAGAGGCTAGAATTGCATTGTGTTTTTGGGGAAGACTTGGCATGGCGAACTGTGAGGAAAACACACGCCTCCTTTCTGTTTTTCGATCATGAGAACTAGGAACTTGGGTTGGAGTTTGTAGCCATTCGGTGTGTCCATTCCAAAGATCCCCCTGTCGATTTGATTTCTGAAATAGAATACCGCAAAAGTATTGTTTATCAAACTGCGCATTCCTGTACACATAATCCTTCACAGTATCTCTTGTCCTAGAACGTAGCCGAGCCCTCTGACAGCTAGACGCAACTTGCAACAAGTCGACCCTCGCCTTCGCCATCTCCTTATCAACCACTCACCACGCTCTTATCAGTTGACTGGCCGCTTGCGGTTCTCTGCGTTTCTCTCCGCTTGATTCGATTCGGTCCCCGCTGAATCGAATCGAATCGAATTCGTACGTCTCTGCGCGGAGACCATGTACTCGGATCAAAAAGTCTCTCGGAAAGAAACGTTTCCATCTCCGTCCACACACCACTTGCCTGCCCCTCGGCCCTGAGCGAAGAGCGTTTTTTCGCGGGCACGGCGGTCACAAAATCTTTGCTAGTCTGAGTCTTCGCGCGCCCATCTCACGTTCCCCCGTCGCGCCTGCGTCCCCACGATCCGGGCCATCCATCCGATGTCTCCGATCTAGCGCCGTCGCCCGCTCTCTCGCATTTGTCATCATTTTTCGGCCCGATATGAGAGACCGAGACGACGAGTACATTGTTTCGCTGGTGCACCCGTCAATATCCCCACAACATCAGAGTTTACGTTGCTATTTTTCCCGCGGCTCCTCCCCGACTCCACGAACTTACTGTTTTCGGTTCCCGCCGTCTGACCGTCTCCGACCTCTCCCAGCCTTACAGTCCATCAGGACGGCCCGAAATGATGTCAGGCCTAAGTTTGCTACTACTGTGTCTGCTTGTTTATCTCCTGCAAAAGACCACACATCGTCGGAAGCGACGGGCAGAAGAAGGCGTGCACACAGACACACAATATTTTTGGTTCAACCAAAAGGTTTACCAGTCTCGATTGTGTCTCTCTCCGACCCCAGCACGAGTTTGCATAACTTTTAGCCCTGCCATCGCCCAACTCTCTCCGTACATTTCCGAACTGATAACATTTGACTTGACACGCTCGGTTTTTTGCGCCTCTCTCGACCTCCTTATCGAGTTTATTTCCAATTCCCCAATCTCTTCGAGTCGACCGATCAACGCGCATACGCTTCTCCCCGTCGTTTCTTGTCTTTCCAGCACTTTCCAATCATTCTTCCAACTCTTCACTGTACGTTTCGGTGCTCACTTGGAAACCCTGCTCCTTCTCACTTCGAAACTTCTACAGTACTCGTGATTCTCGTGTCAATTGTCTGTCTGCCCGAGATCTTTCCCGGCCAGACCAACACGATGTTTGCACATTCGGTCTCTTGGCAAACTAGCCGGCTCACTTGGCTTCTACTGAACTTTTCACGTTGCTCCATACCTCACTGTACCTTTCTCCATTCAGCTCCACTCTGACTTCCTCCACTTCTGATCTGTTTTCCGATCTCTGAGCCAGTCTGATCTCTGTGTCGGGCTTTGTTTTCCGATCCCTGGTGTGGTGGCGGAACAAAAACACGGTTTGATCTCTGTATCCAAGTTATTTCCTAACTAAAAGTACCTGTTAGATTCTCAGAATTGCATCATGAATCTGTTTATTTTCGTTGATACTTCCTCCTGATTACTGATCCTTACCATATCCCGCCCGGCTTCCTTGTCTCACTTCATTCTGATCTCCTCCCAGCTCCGACGGCTTCGGCTCCTGATTTCAGCTCCCAAACATTTTGAATTGCCTCCTAACCCCGGCCAAAAGGCGATGACATCATCAAAATTTGTTCGACGTCGCGTACAGAACTGACAATAGTCACGTCGACCGCCTTTTCTCTCATCTCTCCCCAGTCGTTCATCACTTCACTCGTCTCTCTCTGCCCGAGAAACAAGAGGAAAGAGAAGATGGGAACTGTCTTTTTGCCTCATCTTTCCAATCCTGTCAGATGATTTGATGGTGGTGGCCACACTGTGTTTTCTTTTTGGGTCTTTCCTCAAAGTTTCCCCCTTTTCCCATCGATTTCTCTCTTCAACTCCTCCAATTTTCAGCCAGTGCTTCTGTGGATACTTGCCACATCGTCACTCATAGTAGTGATTTCCCCATCTTCACCGCTCTCCAACAGCAACAACAACTTGCCTTACCACCCAACTCTTGCGGAGATCATTCTAGACGCACCATCAAGTAAGTGTACTAATCACTCACTGAAACACACTTGGGATGTCTGATCATCACACACTTTCGAAAGGTCTTCTCCCCGGGAGACCCATCCGTTTATTTCAGTCCAGATGAATCAGGCGCCCTTGCCCTTTTCCTTCTTTATCGAGGACTCATGAACTTTTCTTCAGAAATGTACGGTAACAACAACAACAACCGGAATTTCGGCGAAGACGTCGGCGCCGCCGCTCGGTACGATGCTCCACAGCACCACCTCCCCGGCAAGCAGGACTTCTTCCCGGTGTTCAATCGCCCCATGGGTCTCCGTTGGCGTGACGACTCGGTGCAAAACTTCTACTCGTCGCCCATTGTCATGCCGATCCTCACCGAGCACCGCTCCGCCTCACCATTCGGACGTGACGGAGGAGCCGCATCCACATCTGCTCGTGCCACATCGTCCTCGCACTTTGACTACGACTCGCCGACTCTTGAGGACATTGATCTGATTGATGTGCTCTGGAGAGGTGATATCGCCGTCGAGAAGGGAACCAGTCGCGTTGCACTCGACGATCAGTACGAATGCGATCTGGAGACACTGAATATGAAGTCGACTGCGGCGGTGAGTTTGAGATCACGGTGATAGGGGAGGGATACGGTAGGCAGTAGTAGTAGCAGTGGGCGAAGGGAAAGACTGATAAGAAGATACAGGGGAAAGTTTATTCGTTTACGGCATGGGCAACTCGCAGACAAAGAACTGGGGAAGCATCTCTCTGCATCCGTAATCAAACCAAGTTCCACGTTGCTCTTGGTGGAAAGCCATGTACGCACAGTCGACCTCTGGCTCATTGGGTTGAGAAGAATCCCAGTTGAGGAAGTCGGCTTCGGTACCATCAGACCACTTGTACACTTGGAAAGTGTCATTCAACTTGTTCAGCCCGATCCAGACATTGTTCTCTGAAAGTTACAGTTATCCGAAAAGTCCAGAAGATCCACTCCTCACTCTTTCTCAACTTGTGAACGAATAAGTTCTCGGACTCATCCTTGATGCTCACCAAGTGTCCTCCCATGGATCTGCACACATTTTCTGCCGGAATCCACATGAGATCCTTCTCGAACAGTTTGTACCAGTGATCTTCGTACAACTGCCAACCCTACAATCTTGCCGTCACTTTTCCGAATTCTTCGCCCTGACGCGCGCTGATACTCAGAACTGATAACGCCCGGTTCTGCGGTGTGGAGCACGCCACTTTTCCTGGTTCCCTCGTATCTATGAAGTTTGAGATGCCGTCATTATTTTTCTCGCAGCCGCAATCTTATCAACAAGAGGATTCGTCGGTGATTCGCTTCTTATCAGCGGCTCGGTGATTCGAATGATGGACAATATAGTTGGGCGTTTTCCAGGAGTGTTCGACGATGACAAATGCACCGTTTGACGCACTTGCGAGAGTACTTTGAGCATTGGGAGCAGGTCAAAAAGAGCACGTAGTGGTTGCTAGGCAAAGGGCGCGTTTCGGGGGACTTTTGAGGCATCCCGAGGGACTACTGACTAATGAACTTTTAGAGTTGTAATCTGTCTACTGATTTCACTGATCATACGGTGCTATTCTCAACTTACACTCTGCTGAAGAGCCAACACAGTCAGCAGTCGGACATTGACATCCAAATTGAGAGCCCGTTGACTAGGGAAGTTCCTTCCCAAGGCCTTCGGCAGTTGGGTAGGTGCTTCTCCCAAAATTATGCTTCTGTAGAAAAACGCGTATTCGTTTTAATTTTCACTCAAACTGGAGTGAAGACACCCGCTCCGCGGGTTAGGGAGCTGACGCTCCCCGGCCCCTTCGGGGCTCTTGTGGTAGTCCCTTTTCTGATTATTCCCCACCCCCAAGTTTTTCGATATGTAAAAATAATTTTTCGATCAAAAACAAACCACTCTGAGTTCAGTTAAAATCAAAAGAGTGAAACCGATTAGGCGCCTGGTGCGGCTTGATAAGTGTAGGGGCTGCGCCCCCGGCCGAGTGAATTCCGCTTAGTTATGTATGTTTTTGGAATCAGAAGATGGAGAGCTATCGATTGATAGTATGAACTGTCAAAAAGGACAAAAATAAGGCCATTTAGGACTTCTTGAACGTATCACCTTTATTACACTCATTTGAGTGTATACCGTAGGTTAACACGATAAGAATCGATACTACACTTTGATTTTTTATAATTGGGTAATTGAACCGGGCACGTTTTTCAAGACAAAAACGTGCGGCCGACACCGAAAAAGGACGGCGATGTTTCGGTGAGCGTGAAATTTGCATGCGGGCCCCATGAATTTGGAAGAGCCTTGAGGAATTGAGCATAACTTTGCTCACAGGCGTTTTCATAAAATTTTGAGCACAGTTTTGGAATCTGCATGTTTTTTCGTCTACTGGGGGTTGTTTCCAACCAATTTCTGTAAACCCCCGAGGAGTTATTAAGGTGAAATGAAGCGTAACGCAAAAAACTAAAAATGTTTGACACATTTTTGACGTATTCGGGTCGCCAAATCATAGAAAAACGGTGGCGATTGTGATTTTACGGAGGGGGCGGACCAGCAATGGATTGATAAGATGATTTGAGAGGGCTGGGGATGACAACAGTGTCCACGAGGGGAACCAGAAGGGCGAGAAGTATCAGAAGGGTTCTCATCGTGATAGTATGGGAAGGGAATGAATGGAAAGTTTGGGAGGAAGGTGTGAGAGGGTCGGGTTTCAATGGGCACGGGACACTGATCTTCATATAAACAATCGCTCTCTTTTTCAGCCACTCAACGCCGAAGAGAGTGCTCGTTTCGAGGGTCTCGCCAAGGGATACTTCAACGACTTCTACCCGACGTTCAGCAACCATCACCACCAGAAGACTGCTCATCAGATCAAGCGTCAAACGCCAGATGAGAATCAGCAGCCACACAACCCGTATGCTGATCTGCCGACTGACAAGGACTTGGCCGAGTTGCTGGAAGACGTCTCGCGCGAAGAGGGACAGTTGAATCTGTTGTTCGACGACAAACATCCGATCCTGAACAATGTCTCGTTGTCGGAGGGAATCGTCTACACTCAGTCCAACTGTGAGTGGAGCAGATCCGAATCGGAAACCTAGACTGTTTTGTTTCAGTGACCGAAATGCAGGAGTTGCGTGACTCGTGCAACCAGATCTCCATCTCCACTTCGCCGGCCTCTTCTGCAACTTCTTCCCAGCCACTCACTCTGTTCAACAACACCGATGCTCAGACTGTTCAGCAGTGGCTCCCGACCGAGATGAGCCCCAGCGATGGTACGTACTCCCCACTCACTGTCCATGATCTGTCTGTATACCTTGCTCTCCTGTCCTCCCGCTCTTCTCTTATCAGCGCACTTTTCCACTCTCTTTGATAACTGATGTTTCCTTTTTCGAAAGTTGAGAGACTAATGAGTCGGAGGGGGCGTGGTCTGGAAAACTGCTGAAACTATAAATGGGCGGAGCCTCGTGGCTAAGCAGCACCCGACGTAGCCTCCTCCTCGAAATGGTTTTATAAAAGCGTCCGATTCCCGGCTCATTCGATGTCCTCTCCGACGCCTTCTCCCGCCTCTTCCTCCTCTTCCCCATCTACTTCTGCTCCTTCTGCTACTGCTACTGCTATTCCAACTGAAGAAGGGTCCAAAGCACTCTTGAATATGTACGAGCAACTCCGATTTCAAATGTTCCCGATGGCTCATCAGTTCGAACAACATCAACTTGAACGACAGCAACAACAGTCTTTCTCGTACCCGGGATTCTCGAGCACCTATGATCGAGGCGCGTCTAAGTTGTCTCGTAGTTCCACCCCTGATGATTCCTCTGCTTCCTCCTCCCCTAATACTTGCTTTATTCCACCTAACCCATTTGCCACTGCCACCTGCTTCAACCCATCAAACTATTGGGACTATTATCGGCTTTCAGTGTTCCCATCGACCAACTACGTCTACGTCGGCATGCAGAACGACTCGCTGCAGACGGTGGTCTCGAACGGACAGATCGACTACGATCATGCCTACCAAGCACCGACCCCGCTCTCGCCACTCATCGTCGGAACCAACAACGTCGCCACTGGAAACAACGGACGCCAGCAGCACACCCAGACGAGCCCGAACAGCGCCACGGTCACTGCCACTGCGACTGCGTCTCTCTTCGACTCGTACCACTCACATAGACACTCGTTCAGCGATTGCACTACGTAAGTGGAACAAAAGTGCAATGGGGGACTCTGGGGATTAGTTGTCCTTTTACTTGATAAGTTGCATTGCAACGTATCACCTAGTTACCAACTCTGGGGAATGCTCATTAGTAAAATTTCCAATAGTGCAACCTTCAAAATCCTCGGATTCTCATCATGCTCTCTTTTCAGTGATTCATCTTCCACGTGCTCTCGTCTCTCATCGGAATCGCCTCGCTACAACTCGGAGAGCTCCTCGTCGACCACCACCAGTGGCCCCATCGAGTCTCGCTTCTACGGAAAGCTCGTCCCCAACCGTGCCACTCCATTCTCTCGTCCATCCTCGCCACGTTCTGCCCGCATCCCACGTGTCGTTCCGCTCAACGGAACCGGACAACGCAAGCGAGGACGTCAGTCGAAGGACGAGCAACTGGCCAGCCAGAACGATCTGCCCGTCTCTGCCTTCCAGATCTCGGAAATGTCGCTCAGCGAGCTCCAGCAGGTGCTCAAGAACGAGAACCTCAGCGAGTACCAGCGTCAGTTGATCCGCAAGATCCGTCGCCGTGGTGAGTAACCTCTCACACCCTCAGCATCATCAATCTCTTCTGTTTCCAGGAAAGAACAAGCTCGCCGCCCGTACTTGCCGTCAACGTCGCACCGATCGTCACGACCGTGCTGGAACCAGCTACATGTGAAGAGGACAAGAAATGAACTCATCCTCAATGTCATTGGTCCTTTTGGCCGTTTTAAATGATTAAAGTATTTGGTTTTTCCCCTTTTCTTTTGTCTTGTCTTTTTTCTTGTCATGTTGTCCTCTCGTTCAACGTTGCAAGATCTTGTCCCACCACTGTCCCCCATTCTAGAATTCTCTCGGCCCATTTCCCAGTGAAAATACCTCAATCCCCTCCCCTTTCCCAAACAGAACAGTTTTATCCTCTTTCTCTCCCCCAGTAATAATTTATTACTCCCAGCCCCCGTGATTTGTCACCCCGAGCCAGGAGCTCTTTCCCTTCCCCCTCCACATACAAAATAGATAGAAACGGGTCTCGTGACGATTTCCCTCCGAATCGATCCACACCATCATTTCTTGTTCATCACGGCCCATCCACACACCCACACTCTGATACACGATCTTCGTTTTCTCTTGTTTATCCCCCATTTTCTCTCTTGATTTCTTTTGAATGTACTGGTCGGAAATATTCTCCTATTTTCAGCCTCTCTTGTATTTCTTTTTCTCTCCTTTTCCCCCTCGGATCACCTCGTTTATCTCTTGTCTCTCAGAAGTTGTACATGTGCATATGTTCATATATTGTTTGTGTGTTCTCTCATCTTTATGAAAATAAAATGGAAACAAAACAAGAGAAAGTTTGTTGATTGATGGAAAAGGGAGTAAATACTTGGGAGAATTGGGACAGAAAACGATAAAAGTGGAAATAAATAGAATAAAGATTTACATGTGGGGATTTGAATTGATTGGGAACCGGCCATTATGCTTCGCTCATCTCAACGACTGAAGCTTCTGGAGCATCGGGAGTCGGGTCGGCTGGAACTTCCTGCACGTTTTCCGAAGCGACGACGAGATCCATCGGAGTGTCCGACGGCGGCGAGCATCCGCAACCTCCCTTGCGAGCGAACAGCATCTGCTTGATGAAATGCGAGATTCTGCCTGTCTCCAACTCGTTTCCAACTGCTCTCGCATCCGTCACCACCTTCTTCAGGGCCTCTTGAGCATCAGTACTGCGATCGTTGACGGAAACCTTCTTGCTAACTTCTCCGAGCTTCTGATTGATGTCCTGAATTTGATTGTTGATGAACTCGACGTTAGAGAAGAGCGGCGAGTTGCTGAGCGTCGAGATCCAGTAGCTGTTCCAGAGTGCCATCAGAATGTGAGCATCGAGTTGCGACTTGAAGAAGCTGACTTCGAGGGAGTAGTATCGCTTGCAGTGCACTCCGAAGTCTTCAATCTTGGCCAACGGGATCGACTGGTACTCCGACGGAGAGTCGTCAGCTGGGCGATATCCTTCTGGGTAGGTACGGAACGCGCCGATGTCCACCTTTCCGGCCGACATGGTTCTGAGTGGATCGATGACGATGGCGACCCACGGCTCTTGGAACTTCTGGTTGAGCAACTGGGTGGAGACGTCGATTCCTGAGAGCCAGCATCCGTATCCCGGGTGAGAGTGGTACCAGCCGACGACTTTCTCTTGACGGCCCTCGGAATCACACAACTCGGTGTACACTGACATGTACTCGTACGCTTGAGCTTGCGCATTGACTCTGAAAACGAATGGAAGTTAGAAAAACAGCTCGGGAAAAAGAAAATCGATCGACTCACCTTGTCTCTGTTCCTTCGACTGGAAGAGCGAATGCGTCGAGAATGATGAACGAGTTGGCATCGATTCTGCCTTGCAGAAGACCCATAATCTCCAGATTTCCGCCTCTCTTCGCGTGCATCGTCATCTTCAGCAAAGCGATCGCCGAGATCTTGATGTTCTTGAAGTAGTTCGGATCCTTGTCCCATGGCTTGGCGTTTCTGATCTCCAACTGCTGCTTGTTGTTGTACTCGAAAATCGAATCGACGTTCTGCACCTGCAATAGAGAGAAATCAATAAACGGCATAGGTTTCATAAGCAAAATGATTTGAATGATTTGATTTTCAAACACTTACATTGTTTTCCTTTTCCCAGTTTCGCTGTGGAACCGAGCTGGATGGCTTGACGCTGTCGACTTCCATTGAACTTGAGGCCTGAGAAACAGAAACAATAATTGATCTGATCAAGCAGAGAGGTGTGCGAAGGAATCGAATGAAGACTAAATGAGCAAAAGGCTCGACTAGCCAATAACGAGATGATTTTGTCGAGACGACGACACACCGAGTAGTCCGCACGCGCTCTGTTTCCCGTAAATCGACACACAGAAAGGAGGGGATTTGAAAAGAAGCGATTCGCTCAGAGAATTTAAGAATTTTGTAGTTTCAGCTGGAAATTTCTTTCCTGAGCATTGAATTAAGGTATCCCTATTGAAAAACAACACGTTTCATGCTTACAGTATTTCTCACTATATTTTCTTGTTTTTTCGACAAATTGTTGAGGAATTCGACATTTTTTGAATAAAAAACACTCACCTCTTTTGGTTCTTGATGACGTTTGCGTTGCTTAACCATTTTTGGATGAATCTGCTGTCGGCCACTGAATTCAAGAGGAAAAACTGAAAAAAAACAGCTGGCGCGCTTTGCGTCACTGCCTATTTTGGGGAATGCGTCAGTGATGAAATCGGCGGAATTTTGAAACTCGAATTGCAAAACAACAAACAGCAAACGGGACATGTTGAAACTGGCAGAAAACTGTTGAAAAACATTCATTAACCCAAATTTGTCAAGTGTCAGATGGATAAATTGCTTGATTGTACGCAGTGATCCGCTTTCCAGACCAATCGTAAATCCAGTTGAGACTGCTCGTGTCGCAAGTGAACGACGTGTTCATCTCTCTTATCCTGACTTCTCCGTTCATGCAATCAAAGACGACGTCGCTTGTGCAGCCGCCTGAAACCTCGTTTGTGATGAGAAGAGCCACGAAGATGTAGGGGCGGTAGTAGGCTTCTAAAACAGAAACAGTTCACGACTCGGAAGACTTGAATTTTGTTGCACCTGTGAAATGGCAGTAGTGAGCTCCGTCGTTGTGCCCCACCATTTGAAGTGTTGCAGTACATTCACTGTGGTTAATGATCAATGGACGGAAGTAATGAGGTTGAGTGTTATTCATAGAAGTACAGAAGTCCGCATTAGCTGGAGGCGGACATGGGCAAGTTGGAGTTGTCACTGTATCCACTCCAACACAAGCGCAACCATTAGATGTTGAGAGACATTGTCTCTTTCGCTCCCAGCCAGAAGAACTCTTCAGATAGCCAGACCAAGGACTCCACAGACCTCCACCGACACAACATGATGGTGTGGAAGGCTCTCTCATAGTTCTAGGGACAGGCCCGCATGTCAAAGTGCCATTGGTGGTGATGGGAAGATATGGGATGCAGCGGTTCGCTGTGATGGGAATTTGCAAGCGTTCATGTTGCAAGGGATGTATCGGGAATCAGGACCACTGGAATACTCGTAGGTTTCGGTTTTACAACGATAACTCACGTGCATGGACATCCAGCAGAAATGCTAGTGCACGATCTAGTCTGGAACAGCTTCCCGCAGCCACCACAATCCATCGGACACTTGTCATTTCCCACTATTCCCCATTCTCCCCATTGACCTCCAGGTGGACATGTTACTCCTGGAGCGCATGGTGGAATAGCAGCTTGTACCCCATCAAAGACCAAAAAACCAGCTGCGAAGAAGAAGAAGAAGAACTCCCACAAAATCATATTCTGTAGCCATCCCCTCCCCCGAGCTCCCTTTATACTCCTTCCCATGGCTTGGAATCACAAAAGAAATCAGCAGATCATCCGAGCAGTGAAACAACTACGATAATCGAAGTGTTCATGTATATACAGACAAGCTTTCAACCCGTAAAACAGCTAAACAGGGAACGAACTCTGGACTAGAACTATGGCAAAACGTGAGTAAATTGGGAGAATGTGAAGGGCAGGGTGGCTTAGGCTGATCTTCGATGAGCTGTTGACCAAT
The DNA here is from genome assembly GCA_900883565.2 of Caenorhabditis panamensis. Classification (NCBI taxonomy): domain Eukaryota; kingdom Metazoa; phylum Nematoda; class Chromadorea; order Rhabditida; family Rhabditidae; genus Caenorhabditis; species Caenorhabditis panamensis. Next base: position 110,462 of record LR538215.1, read on the forward strand.
TGTTGAAGTTGAATTGTGAGATTTGGGTTCGACCGTCGAGGAAAGGCATCGGACGGACTAATCGGCGGAGTGGGGCTGGAAAGAAGAAGCTTATCAGTGAAAAGAAGAGTTCCCGCTTACCCATATTGACATCAGAGAACTGCGGAGTTTTGAAGAATGTCTGAGACGCCAGTCTCGACAACCTCCTCTCATCTACATCAACATCTACTTGAATGTGCATCCGACGACTCAACACGTTTATGTGACTGTCTTTGATTCGAAGTACTGAATACCAGAGTTAGTTATAGTCGAACAGCTGCCTTCTTACCATGTGGCAGTGGAATAGGCATTCCATTCACTAGCAATCCGTTCAAGAGGTTTTCAGATAACTGACTGACAAGAAGAGCAATGTCATCAATCTCCGAGTCCGAGATATCCACTGTTCCCGTTCTTCTTTTCAGCTCAAACTTTCGAAGTTCAACGGATCCACTTACATTGTGACCCTGAACAACGGTCAAATGCGTTCAATTTTTCCAGAAACGCTTACTTGAATAGAGAGTTTCGCATCAGCAACCACATCCAAATCCACTACGATCACCTGGCGACGTTGGTTTCCATTTACAGCAAACACGACGACGAGACCGCCCATTGAGATTGAAATCGTGCCTGAAAAGTGACTATAAGTTTCTACTGTGTATCCTTCAACTCACCTCCATTCTTCTCACTGAATAGGATTGCAGGCGCTCTTGTCGCACTCATTGCCAACTCAACCGTCGAGTTTGGATACTGTTCTGCCAGTTGGGGAGCTAAGTCAGAAATGCAGAATGATCCTTCACAACTTGTTCGGAGGAATGAGGCGACCCCTTTCGTTTTGGGGGTGAGTAGGACTTTTATGAAACGCTGTCTGAAAATGATCAGTGTCGTCGTTATTCAAGACACAAACGAAACTCACACATAAGCATGATAGAGCAAGGAGTTCGGAAGGAAATCGGACACGACGAGTTCAATCATTGAGTCCTTGCTGGTCAGAGAATCCACAACGTTACTCTTGAAAGGAGACTTTCCAGGCCAAGAAGCATCGACGGGTCCGAATGGGGTGTCGCCCTGTCCCATGTATGATATCTCTCCCCACGAAGCCAGCTCGACGGTGTTGTCATTGCAGATCGGGTGTTCTTTGAGTCTGGAATGTTTTTGAGGGATCGACTATTGCAACAATGGGGTCTGATCGCTCTGATCGCTTGGAAACATTAGAAAATCTATAACTGATCGGGAGAGGGGAGAAAGGAGGGAAGGGGGACACCATAACGACTCATTGAAGAGAGAAAGGGGCGCTTGGAATTAGAAAATCAATGAACGGAGAAGACTCGCGCAATGTTCGAAAACACTTTCTCACCTGAAATCAATGAAGAACTTTGAAGCCAATGCCGGCTCAAAGATGCTCGCAACATCGATCCTTGCATTCTCCTCTCCTCCCACTGATATCATCTTTAGTGCATTCGTCTCCAGGGCATCCCCCAGTTTGCTGGTGGTCTGTGCCTCTGCCAACTTCTCGTTTGCATCCTCATCAATGTACTTGCGCACTTTCTTGCAGATTATGTTCTGCAGCATATGACGAACATTGTCAGAGACTCCTTGCTGGAAATTGGAACTGTGAAAGGGAATCGTATTCGTTGATACCTTGAAGACAGAAACAGCAAGTCCGAAAAGTCCTCCATTATGGTTTGTAACGGTAACATCTCGGATGGTAGCTAAACATGACAAAGAAGTCACTTTCGCGGAGCCATTCTTTCCTTTTTCAATCTGAAAACAGAACTCTGGTGTGTTTAGTATTGAAACAAACAACTAACCGACGACTCCAAATGAAAAGTGAGTCCTTGCGCCAAGATCTCAACCTGTCCCGTCAAGTTCAATGGAACCACAATGTTCACCGATCCACTCAAGTCTCCAAGTAACCCGATATCAAGATTCTGCATCGTCCATGACAGTTTATTGGGCGCCGTTGAGTTCAACTGGTGATGTTCCGCCCTTCGAAACCTGCAAAGTGTTTTATGGACTCGTTAGCTTGCAAACACCTGGAACCGAAAAGTTCATTTATCCCTCGTTTTCTTTTTCTCACGTGCGCGCCAGGCTTCTTTTATTATGTGGACAGATCACAGACCCGTTTGGTCTTTTGGTGTAATATTTTGACACTAACCGTGACAGATGAATTCTCGAGATGTAGATGTTGCCTTGGTTGCTCGGAAGAATGTGCTCGACGTCTGGGATGACGAGACGAGGCAGTTGGTCAGCTAGGAGGTTCGCGGCAAGCTGGAAGTACCCTTGTGTTCACAAGAACGAGCAGTAAAACTTACATGATTCAAATACGCTAAACCTCTTGGAAGGATTCTCACTCTGACACCTGGAAGTGTTCGAGGGGCAGCTAGGAGTGGATGGAAAGAACTTTCACTGTCGTGACACGTTACGGTACTGATTGTGATTAAGAAGGTGATGATGACAGGTAGTAGGAGAAGATGTGGACTGCATGACGTCATTCAAGTCTGAAAGTTTTACAGGTGAGGAGAGGAAAGTTGGAACAGGAAAATTACAAGAAATGACTGAATTTTGAACAAAAATCATAGTGATTTAGCTATAATCACATTGAATGTTACGGTTTTGCAACTACCACCGATTGAAAAGTGTCCAGTGTAGTGTCCATTCAGCAAAGTGTAATGTAACAACAACAGAACGATAACAAAAAGCAGATACACATATAATCTAATAATCCCCAATAAAGACAATCATATCTGGATATCAGAGAAAGAGGGAGAGAGAAGCAGAGAAACAGGAAAGACGAAGAAGAGGAATGAACAAGAATGGCAGAATACAGTGAATGGGAGGGAGAAGCCGTGTGTTGATAGCTGCGGGTGTTGTAATCGTCCATCCGTGGATGGATGGTTGGATGGCAAGAAGTCGCTCTTCGGCGCCCTCTTCAGCTTCTCTCTCTCTATCCCTCTCTTTCTCTCTCTCTTTCGATATCATCCCGAGACACTGTCCACACACCCATCCATCTCCCTACTTTATCTTGACTCCGCCTCCTTTTCTCTCTCTCCCTCTCTCCCCCGTGTCCACCGTCTTCTTCTTCTTCGTCCGCAAATTTCGCTTCCTTCGCCCAATTCTTGTATTCTCGTTTCGTTTCCTTTTTCTTGTAATACCCCATGTTTTATTTTAGTTCAGTTTACACACCTCCTAGAACCTTATTATGCAAACTGGGAGATCGAAGACGTCATACAGACACCCTTTTGTTCTTCGGACACACCTCAGACACTTGTACTTTTCGATTCGTTTACACTAGACAGGGAAGGTAGTTTTTGAACGTAACGATCGGGTCATGACTTATGAGAAGGCATGAGTCATTTGGAGGAAAGGGTGAACTTTGACGGTTTGCAAATTGTGGACTACGGGACTTTGACGAATAGACTTCGAATGTTTCAGAAATCTAACAGTTCAACTGTCTCAATTTCCATTTGTTTCCTCTCTTCTGATGCTCAGAATTCCTGAAACAACTCGTTCTAGAACCCAATTCTCCAAATGACCCATGTGACCCATCTATTTCCGTTTTCTAAAAACACCCATCAATAAATTGTTAGGGAATTCATTCCAGGAATAGTTAACAGTATTCCCCGTGTTTCGCAACAGCTTGAAGGGATTTCTCATGACTCACACCTAAGCTTCTCTCAACCAGAACACACTCTAGGCTATCAAGAAGCATGTGATACAATCTGTCGATCCATTTGCCATTCTTTGTACCTTTTTGCAGAATAAATCAACAGTTTCGAAATCTCAAAGCCTGGAACTCTTTGTAACAAAGAATCTAGACTGTCTGGAGCTCACAAGTGCACAGTTTCATAACCTTTTGTTGAATGCCAACTGGCCCATTGCACACCATCTCATTCCCCGTTTGACCTATGAATTGGCGCCAGCAGGCGCCGTCTGTCAATAAGATAGTTATGAATTCCAATTCCATTCAATCAGATCATGGAGTTTGATCGTCTAGCCTTTACTTTTCGCTCATTTCATTGGTACCAAGTTACATGAGGACTATTGAACAGTCACGTTCCCAGGAGCACCTCGCACTATTTCGAATGGCAACAACTTTCCCATCCATTCATTAAAATCACGGGGGATAGCCATCACCTTTTTTCCACCCATCACCCTCATCATCCTCATATAATAATACTTTCCCCATCCACCATTCCGCCTCATCAAAAAAGAGTACAATTAGCGCGGCGCAAAAGGGGGCACACACAGTGCAGCAGCGAGGAAAACGGCCCGTCCGCCGGTGTACTTTCATCCGTGATTCTTCTGTTTTCCCTTTGCTTGTTTCCCTTCAGACTTTCCCCTCTCTGTTTTTGTTTTTCTTTCCTCCGAATTCGCGATTTTTGAAACGAAAACGACGTCCGTCGTTGTCTTCGTCGGATGGTTCGACGTCTCCTTCCCCTCCACTTGACAGTGTCCAGAAAACCTGATTCACGGTGACAGTTTGACTGTGATTTACAATTTACAATGTTTTTTTGACGGAGCGGAAAGGGACGAGGACCCCGAGGTTCTTCGCGCACATCTGTCATTCTTTCGGTCTTCACCCACAAAGTGTTTAGGGCGCTGTGTAACTGTCTGCGTCTGGTATCTTCTCTGGCTTGATCCAAGTTATCATATTACCTAGAAGACGTCCTCCACTTCTCTATTTATTGCTTTCTCTCTTCCTCGGATCCTGGATCCTCTCAAATCTTGAGCTCCGCCCCATTCTCTCCTTCTACTAAACAACAACTGCCCGTTATTTCGGAGTATCGTACTAAAAACTCCCAAACAATTTTTACCTAATTTTCGGTTTTTTCACAGTTTTACCAAAATTTCTATTCAATTCGTTTTCAGTTCTCTTCATTTTCCTTGCTCAACACTCAAAGTTCCTTTCTTTCAGCCCACGGGTACCCGGCTCCCAATGTGCGAGCCGCGACGGCCGACTGAAACAAAAGAAAAGTAGCTGACTCTCCCGATCGCCTCCACACCCACTTCTTTGATTAAAAAGAAAGCACATATTAAAAGGAAGAGACGAAACAAAACAAAACGGAACCGTTCGTCCCAGCCCCTTTCATCCGCCTTTCCGCTCATTCTTCCATTCGCTTCGAGCGATGACGGAGTCCGCTAGGTGAGTCGGTTCTTTGTAAAAACCACTTTCAAACTTCTATTCCTTTGCAGATTATGGACAATTCCGACGTTGACAGTGTTCCTGCTCCTGTTCGCTCGGCCATGTACATCATCAGAGTTCGGAGTGACACTCGGGGACGCAGCGATCTCGCAGCTCATCCGACACACTGCATCACAGTTTCTCGAGGAGACCAGAGTAGCTGATGTGAGTATTTTGAGCTAATTGTGCTAGAAACCAACAAATACGGGTGCGATTGGCGAGAAAAACATCTGAAATCCACTTCTCAGTGTTCTGATTCCGTAACTTTTCCGTCGAAGCTTATTGCGTCACAATCCCTTCTCCCATGACTCACTTCTCTCCGTTCTTCTATAGCCTTGGCTGCTAGAACCCACTTTCAATTACAAACCTTTCTACAAAATGCCAGCCTTTCCATCATACGTCACATCTACTTACTCCATAATTTCTGCAACAATACCTCCACTCCCACGAACCTAATTGCCCTCTTCTCCCAGTCAACTTCCACCCCGTGTGTGACCTGGAGAGAGCTAATTGGGGTCTTCCTGACGTTTCGAAATCATGTTCTTCCTCACTTTCCATTTCGGTGTCTGCGCATCTTTCAAGACCAGATTACCCGATCGTTTTGCCTCTCTCTGGATCCTCATATTGAGTCATCCTTGAAACGTTTGACCTACTTTCGCTTCTTTTGAGGTGAGAAGGACAGGCGCCGGCCGGGTGGTAAGATGCGAAAGAAACATGTTCGGGAGTCAATGGACAGTGCGATTCGGCTCACTGACTTTGACAGGGAAATAGGACGAATGGACTTGTTGGCCGGTGATTCCGGAATGGTCAGGGAAGTCAGGAATCAGAGAAATCCGCGCATAATCCACATAATCAAACAATCCTCGTCTTCTCCTAATTCTAAATCTAATCCTAATCAAATTAAGTTCCAATTTCACTCGTGACTACCCGTCCGTCCAGAATCCCTCCTTCCCACACTCTTCTTTTGGCTTCATCTCCACTCATCATCCTTTCAAAATATTCTGTCAACCGGGTGGCGGACGGCGAAAAGGACCGTCTAATTGGATTGCGCCAGAAATGACAAGCCATTTTCTGTCTTGGCCACCGCCGCCAAGGACGATGAGGAAACAAACCAACTGGCGAGGAGAACAAACTCCCTCCACTTTTGCTTTCGTTTTACCTAATTAATCGATGCAAAACCGAAAAATTGAAGAGGTCGGTGAGCGAAGGGACTTTCCGTGGTAGTCACCAAGTCGAGAACCTTGTAATTACGTGCCTCCACACACAGATTAGTATCAGTATCACCTCTCTCATTATACCCTTCAATCGCCGCTGATCCTCAAGTGTCACAATCTGTTCCAAATCTCTCTCGCCGTTCCTCCTTTCCTTCCGATCAGCGTCGATTCCATCGCGATTCAATTCTTGACAGTGATGACACAGACAAAAGCGACAAAACATTTGCAGATGATCCGTATCTTTTCCGTTCGTTTCCGAAGGGAGAGAGGAGGGCGAAAACACGCGGACAGTTGCGACAATAAAAGTGTTGTGTGATCTGGTGTTGAGATCTGCCCGTGCCTTTCCTTCTTCTTTGTCTGCCCCTCCCTTCCCTTCGAGAGTGATTGACCCTCTCCAGACAAGGACATTGAGGAGGGGACGAAACTGCGAAACGGTTGCAGAGAACGGGGAAGAAGTGAGTAACCTTGGAGGATGAATTCGAATGGGATCGAATTTTGATGGGATGAGGACAGAGGATTGGAAATGGACTCTAGGGGGAGATAATGAGAGTATATTGTGATTTATGGGAGGGAAATGGAAAGGAAATGCAAAGTGCACAATAGGGAATTCACCATAATCATCCGTTAACTTTCAGATTCTTCTGAAATCCAACGAAGAACCCTCATTCGGCTCGCTGGCTCACCTGAAACTCTTCAACACCGTCTCCTACCGTAACGTCTCCGTTCAATTCCGACCCAAAGTTGTGCATGTTTTCTTCGAGAAGTGAGTTTTTTTCGATTCGCAATAGGACTCCCCATCAAACAGTTACAAAAAGGTGTTCGTTTCGCATTCCGTCAAGGTCGAATTGGCGAGAAATCGAAACCCATGAATGAAACCGGTAAAAAACGGCAATCAAATTGTGTCTGGCACCTTGATAGAACCTGCCGAACTACGAATTAGACCCGATTTATATGCAGAAAAGTAGGAATTCGATTGAGGACAGACGATGTTGAATTCTGATACTTCGATAACCTTTCGAGGGATTCTAAACCTACTGTTTTCCAGCCTGAACATCGTCTCGCATGCCAACCTATCCGACGTCATCTGGCCGATTCCGTTCGCCGATTCGCTTGTGGATTCGCATGTGAAGGTGCCGCGTGGACATCTCCGGTTCATCGTCGACAATCAGAAAGTCACCCTCTCGAAATGTGCTCTCTACAGCCCCGACATTGCCCTCCAGTTGAGAGACAGCTGGCTTGTCAATAAGGTACGGTTCCAGCACACGAGCTAGTAATTCTAGTAATTAGGACTGCCATTGAGAGCGAAACCAGCTTCTTCTTTCCTTCTTCCACTTGTCATCGCGGCGATGCGCGCACCGTTCAAAACGATGCTAGTTATATATCTATCCAAAGTTATAACGATGACAATTATTAGTACATCACACGGATTCACGAGAGAATGGATCAAATCAAATCAGGATCTGATCTTCACTTTCTTGCAGGGAATCTCGGCATTCGGTTCGATGGTCTCTTCGTTCTTCGAGGGAGCCATTTGCTCGGCGCTTTCTTCGTCGACGTCGGATCTGAAGCACAACACGGAGAGGAAGTTCCCGATTTACGAGTTCCTGCCGAAGAAGGTTCAGGATCACATGGCCGCCAGGAATACCACGTTGTTCTACAGGTGAGTGAGCTTCAGAAGTAACCCGATGTACCCTTTGCATTTCAGAGTGAACTCGATCGACGCAGACGAACATCAACTGACAGTCCGTGCCCAGATCGAATGGCAGAAGCTTGTTCCCACCACCGACGAAGCATCTCGCTTGCTAAATGGCGCCGAGGAACAGAACTCTACAAAGCTGCTCGACATGGAGATGAAGAACGGTGACTTGGTGACAGTGTGGCTGGAGGATGCGATTCTCAACGAGATCCTCGATCAGATTGACTGGAACTTTGAATGGATGGACGAGCAGATCCCTGTCTCCAGCCCGATCATTCCTCCGGACTCTCGGGAATTCCTCTCGACACTCTGCACCGAATGCTACTTCCAAGTCAATGTGAACGCCAAGGGACGACCGACAATCGTGGCGACAAATTCGTCACTTCAGCTCACCAAGACTGACAGAATCCATCTGCAAGTCGTCAACCCCGACAAGAAGAAGACCACTGTGTTCGTTTCTCTCGTGCTCACAATCCAAGCAGAATTGCGTCCATCGTTCGACAACGGAACCCTGCGAACCGGAGTCGAATTGCTCGACACACGAATAGAAATGGAGCAGGGTGCGTTCCCGAAGACGTGGGGTTTCTTCATGGGAGATCTGATTCGTGGAATGATCATGGATATGATGTGGCCGGAGATCAAGAGCGCCATCGAGGATCTGACCTATGGAAAAGGATTGAAACTCAGCAAGTTCTGTGGAATCGATCCGAATAATGTGCTGATTGATATTGGTGAGTTGTTGCTTTCCCTCCGCTGCTCAATTCTTTCTTTTTTCAGCCGAAGGAAGCTTCTCCCTAAGCACTCGCCTCGTCCTGCCCATGTTCCAATCAGAAGCATGCCTGAAAGATCTGAAGAGCTCCATTCCGAACACGTCAAAGTTGCTCCAAAAGACGACACCATCGCCATCGAGACGACGTCGTTAGTCTAGTTTCCCTTGCTCCCCCCCTTCCCGTGATTCCAGTTTGTTTCCTTGCCATTCCCCCATTTTCCCACTTTGCCATTAGTTTCACTTCTCTTCTTGTGTTATAGTTGCCACGTGTCCCATGGGTTTTATCACTGATACGTGTATCATAACGATGACCGGCTCCCCACCCAAATTCCCCTGAAAGTTTGTAAAATCACCGGATCCCCTTTCTTCTTCTCCCAACGCACATGACAAACGACGACGACGTACTTGCATCTTATGTATCACTCTATTTTATATTTTCGAGTATATCATGTTTCATATTGTTTTATCTTCCTATTTTCGTGTGAGATTGTGAATTTGATGTATATGCGTGTTTCTTTGAGATGAATTTGTCTAGAAATTTATGTATTACCGATCAAAATTCAACAATTGTACTCGTATTCAGGTTCTTCCACCTTCACCTGGAACTCTTCTTGCTGTTCGTGTCCTTCATGTCCCTGTGTCTTCATCAAATGTTCAGCTTCCAAAGCTTCGGCTCGTTGTCTCAACTTCTCGGCGACGACTTGAGTCAGACGAGACATCGTATTCGGAGTGGCATTCGCGAAGCAGTCAGTCAACCGGTCGACGTCTTCGAACACAGTTCCCTCTGCGTACTCGCCGAGTTTCGTCTGGATGATCGTCAGGTTTCGACGAACACTGGCCAGAATTTCCTCTCCTCGAGAAGCGATCATGAACGTCTTCCGATCATTCTTCGTCTTATCCGGCGCGAAATCCACCAGATCCAGCTCACAGATTCGACGGCCGATCTCTTTGAAACGAAGCAGCTCCTGGAATCGAATAGGTTCAATTGATTCCTTTTGGAATCGTAACAACTCACCTTCTCATGCTTTTCCTTTGCGAGTCTCTCTTCCTCTGTCATCGGCGCTGGTGTCACCTCCACTTCCGACTTCACAATCGGCTCCTCCTCGATTGGAATTGGAATGGTTTTCTTCAAGGCGCTAAAGAAACTTTTTCTCGGTGGCTCATTTATCGGCTGCACATTTCCTTTCTTCAGTGGAGGCAACTTTGAAGCAGATGGTCGGGAAGTCATGGGAAAGGGTGATGTGGCGAATGGAGTAGACGAAGAGGAAGCAGCAGATGAAGAAGTCGTCTGACGGAACACAGGTCCAGTGTACTTGCTGTTCAGCACTTTCGTGTAAGTCTGGAATCTTTCGTTCAGAACATCTCTTTAAAAAAAAACTGATCAACTCACCACATCCGGCATATCCGGCGCTGATGGAGCGGCTCTTTTGCGAATGATACGGGGATTCGGCGCAGGCAATTGTTGTCCCATGTTGCGATAAAACGTCTCTGTCGCGCTTCTTCTGTTCATACTCCCGGTCCATGGCACGTTTCGTGGTCTCGTCGTTGGCGTCATTCCGAGAGCTCCAGACGAGACGACCATTTCGGGAGGGCCTTGCAGTCTCGGACCAGCGTACTTCTCTTCTTCGTAGAGTTGTTGATTGTTCATTTAGGCCTGGAAATTAAAAGAATACACATGTGAAACGAAGGTTATCAGGAGAGAAAGCAAATGGGAAAAAGGTTGAATGAAAAATACGAGAGCGTGTGCAACAGCTGCAGCGCGCTCCATGGCGCTCTATTGATTCTCAACGGCCGAGTTCTTGCACGTCCGCAGCTCCTCTTCCACAATTGTACACATGTTTCTTTGCAATTGACACTAAAATTCATGAAAGCAAACAATGAGAAACGAAGCTAAGAATTGAGAAAACTTTTCATTGAGTCTTCTGTGCTGAGTTGGGGGTTCAGTGACTGTTCATCGATTGAGGGAGGATGTTTCGGTATTGATGAATGATTGTCTAGCTGGTAGGAACCGAAAGCTAACCTCAACTAATATGTATTGAACTCCTGCAGAAAAAAACCATGATAAAATTGATGTTATGGAAACGAAAACCAAAGTTGGGAGAGGAGAAGGCTTCATTTGAAAGAGGAAAATAAGACGAAAAATTCAATCAGAATAAATCTCAATCTTCTCCTGCTCCAGACAATTCTCATACGAATAACCCGATCACTTCTTCTTCTTCGCCGCCGGTTTCTTCGCCTTCTTCACAGTCACGTAAAGAATATCGTGTGAGATGTTTGCCTTCGTGAGAGCCTCGCGGAACAATCCGCTCCCGGCATTCGAAACCAACTAAAAATGGATTGCATGCATTGGGAATAGGAAAAGGTGGGAAAGAACTCACCTTGTACATCGCTTTCAAGACTTCAGAATTATCCGTCAAGAATATCTCATCATAGCCATGCTCACTCACTCCCACACCATTTTTGCAGAGAACATTTCTCCTGCCATCTGTTAGTATCTCTTCATCGTCCTTCAGAGTGTCTCCGAGGGCTCTTCAATAGTTTGAAATTGAAATAGAGAACGGAAAAACTCACTCAGCGTTGGCCAAGATCATGGCTGTCTTGAAAAGAGTATCCTGTCCATTCGCCGTGACTAGAACTTTGAATCTCGTGGCCTAAACACATATATTGCAACTCAGTGAAAAACTTCTTAACGTACACTGCGACCGGCATTTATCTTGTTTTTTGCTGTGACACAGCTTTTCCACGTATCATGCTCCAACTTCTTGACAATCTTCGCCTCGAGTGTCTTCGAAGTCTCGAAAAATGTCCCAAATCCCCCTGATTGCAACATAGTCGGCTGTGATTTCCCGTATATCTCGATATCTTTCTCTGCTGCCACAATCCTGTGAACAGAAAATTAGTTTTCAAGTATCAAACAATGCAATTTTACTTGAAGTATGAGAGAAAATCCACGATCTCCTTGGTTGTTTTCCCTTTGTTCGGAGTTAGAGCAATGTTGAATGCAACGAACATGATTCTACCATTCTTGCTGACTGGCTGGAAGTAGAAAAGCGATTTGATATTAAGTGTGCGAGTATAACGTATCATACCTCTGGCACTTGCACACTCCCGTACTGATTCGTTGGATTCTGTTGGTTGGTTCCCACAAACTGATTCTGGACCGATGGCATA
>LR538215.1:128843-142832 GCA_900883565.2 Caenorhabditis panamensis
TACCTCCGGGTTCTACTGACATTTGCTTTTCATTAAACCTGCGTAGTTGTCTCTCTTTTCTCCTAGAGACCCCCCTCTTTGCGACTAGATAGGCATTGCGCATGGTTTTTTTGATTTGCTCTTGTCAGTTTTACCTCCGGGTTCTACTGACATTTGCTTTTCATTAGACCTGCGTAGTTGTCTCTCTTTTCTCCTAGAGACCCCCCCCCTTTTTTTGCTGGATGGATCGTGATTGAATAGACACGGTAAGTGTGTACGATCTGTGAAACTCAACTGATCTTGATTTTCCAGCACGCGACCAGCTAGTTGTTTGAACACTCAATGATGTTTCCCTCCATCCTGTTTCCAAATCTAACTGTTTCCTTTTTTTTTCTATTTTGAATAAATCATCATTACATCCAAATCTGTTCCCTAAGAGCTTCTCCTTCCTAAAATCGTATTAGAGAAAAGTGAACTGGGTGATCCTGTTTCGAATATCTCAGCTTCGGTGAAAAAAAAAGAGATGACGTCCGCCAAGTTGCCCGAAGCTGTTTCCGCAGCCAAATCTTCTTATAAAATTAGATCAGAGGATATGAGATAAGATAGACTGTGCCAGCAATCCGGGAAATTAGAAATCGAGCTCTGAGCAGGATAGATGAGTGCCATCTCACCGTTCATCATTTGACTTACCTTTTCAACTGAAATTTAAAACGAGTTTCCTTTCCGAAATCTAATTATCTCACCGAGTCACTTTTAGTTAGCACTTCTAAAAGCTCAGTCTACACATAAACTCGAAAATACGTCCCCCAGATGCACTCGACACTTTTTCTCTTTCTTTCTCTCCCAGGGGCAACGTGTCAACGTTGAAAATGATTCGTTGTGCACGTGAACTGTCCAACAAAATAAGCAAACCCGCTCCACCGCAATCCTTCAACGTGTTCCGCCTCATTTGCTGAATCAGTTGTTTTTTCAATTTGCGTTTGCCATTTCGCCAGTTCCTGCCGCCCTGCTCCTACCACGTCACAAAGATTCGAGAAGCTCGCCAATCTGTCTATCAGATAAGTTTCTCGTTTTTCTCACTCTTTTACCTCCAGAACTTCCGATTCTTTGTGACATATTTCCAGATAAGTAACAGAGAAACGAAACAACGACTCAACACTTCGCCCGACACCTTCATCTGCTCCAGAAGAACAGAGAACATTGGAAACTATGTTTATCAGATAAGTCTTTATCCCTTGGTTTGCGTCGGATTCATCGATTCTTTGTGGTTTATTACAGATATGACGACAGGGAAGACAGTTTGAGGACCGGAATGTTGTAGAGAGCTCCGCATCGACGTTTCCCGCTTCAAAGTATCAACTGTGCATGCTGTTTTTATCATCAGATAAGTGTTTACAGATCAAAGTTTGATGCTTTGTGAGGAATTTCCAGGAAAACTCGTGAAACCGGTTCGAATGGATCATCTCGTTGCTCGGATCGTCTTCCCGCCCTTCCCTTCTCTCCTGTTCGGCTCTACGATGTCACTCGTCCTCTCTCCAACTGGCTCCATCGTCTCCATCGTCACCAGCGCCTCCATCATCTCTCACCGTTTCCCCATTCTAATTCGAACTTGTGTATTTCATTTATTTTCCTCATTTTGTCATCTGAACTTCACATTTTACTTCACGTGATCCAAATGCTGTTGAGGAGTTTTGAACTCCCGAGCTCTCCACTTCACAAACCCTTTTCCCTGTTTGTACACTCATTGACTCTGCTTTGATTAGAATAGCAGAACGTGGATCCAGCTTTTTGATCAGTACAAAGCTGGCTTCGAATAGTCTGATTAGCAAACGTGTCCATGTTCAGTAGGCCTCGGAAGAAACGAGTGCACATTCGTTGTAGATTCGAGGGTGAACACGGGTCCTTGACGAAAATTGGAAACAAGAGTTCAGAAATTGCCCTTTCTATCGGAACATGTTCATTTCGGAGATGTCGAAACATCACGTCATTTTGAAAGAATCGGAAACTGATAAGATTGACGTTATCGCAAAAGGTCATCTTCATCTCTTCATTTGTCAGTTGAAACTGGGAAAGCTTCATTTCTCGATGCATCGACTACAGCGGCAGACAGGTAAAAAGTTCTCTCCTTTTCGGTTCCCAAATCGGAAAGTGTTTCAGCGCCGATTAAACTTCGTCACCAACAACAGCAGCAATGGCCCAATCCGTCCCACCAGGAGGCTTCCAGACGCACCCGAATCGTCTTCGGCGCTCCGCACGACCACAAGCACACCTACCACATCGAAGTGATCAACTCGTCGACGCGCCGCATCGGATACGGAATCAAGACCACCAACATGAAGCGTCTTGGCGTCAAACCACCGTGCGGAGTCTCGGATCCCAAAGAAGCCGTGCTACTCGGCCGTCTCTTGTGATGTCTTCGCCTACGGACAAGAGGATACCAACAAGCATCACTGTCAAGTACACCAAAACTCCGGATGACCACCAACATGAAGTGTCTAGGCGTCGGATCACGCAGGGATCTGTGCTCGTGCGATGAGAGCACACCAACAACAACCTCATCGCCGTCGAATGAACCAACACGCCCAAACAAGAACCTGCGGAATACGCCCCAATCGCTCTACAAGCTATCCTGCTCGCTGCCATACCCAAGAGTCTGACCACTCCATCCTGCAAACAACCACTTCACCCACAACCGCAATGGCCCAATCCGCCCCACCAGGAGATGTTCAGACGCAGCGCAGTGCGAAGATTATCTTCGACGTCCCGTACGACAACAAGCACACCTACCACATCAAAGTGATCAACTCGTCGACGCCCCGCATCGGTTACAGAATCAAGACCACCAACATGTAGTGCTAACCGTACGGAGTCCTCGACAACCAAGAACCAAAGCTCTTCATCTTGTGATGTCTTTGTCTTTATCAACGGAAGAATACTGACAACGACCTCATCATCGCCAAATAGACCAACAAGTCGCCCATGCTATCTGAACACGTCAAGTTTGGAGATTTCAAAACAACACTTCATTTCTGGAACAATTGGAAACTGATAACACGTTATCGCAAAAGGTCATCTCGATTTCTTCATTCTCCACTTTAAACATCCAAAGCTTCATTCCTCGATTCACCGACAGCAATGGAATAGCAGGTAAAAATTTATCTCCTTTTCGGTTTCGAAATCGAGAAATGTTCCAGGTGGAATGCACTCCTTCACCAACAAACAACCGCAATGGCCCAATCCGTCCCACGATGAAACATCCAGACCAGCCCAATCATCTTCAACGCCTCGTACGACCACAAGCACACCTACCACATCAAAGTGATCAACTCGTCGGCGCGCCGCATCGGATATGGCCTTAAAACCACTTTCTGGGAAGTTTTGGATACTAGTAAGCCTGTGCTCTTCGGCGTCTTGCGAATTGTCGTCGCAAACGGACAGGAAGACACCAACAACAATCACATCACCGGCGAATGGTGCGGAGAAGCTGTTCCCGAGGAAATGGAACGCCGTCTCCCCTCCAACTGCTTGCCGCTTGAACCTTGACGTCTCTGTACCGTTCAACACGTTCTCCACAACCTTCTGAACCCTTCAACAACTTTTCACACCTATCAATCAGGTAGAAACTTGACTCTCTTGAATCTCAACAACAACATGTTTCAGTTGGAACATCTTTTGCTCCCTCGCTACTACATGCAAGACAACTGTACTACTGTTATCCTGCATTTATCCGGCAACCAACGATGATCACTATCCTGCAAACGACTATCCTGCATGTTACTATCCTGCATTTTACTATCCTGCACTTCCTGGTCCAGTTAGTTTATTTTTTTCACTGTGGACTCTTTCTAAACTTAGATTTCTATTTTCAAGGACCTCATAGATTTGCTCTTGCCGCTGGACCTCCGGGTTCTTGGTATTAGCGCTTCTTTGAACCTTCTCACTTGACTTTCTCTAACTGTGGACTCTTTTTAAACCTAGATTTTCATTTTCAAGGACCTCATAGATTTGCTCTTGCCGCTGGACCTCCGGGTTCTTGGTATTAGCGCTTCTTTGAACCTTCTCACTTGACTTTCTCTAACTGTGGACTCTTTGACTGTGGACTCATCACTTGATTTGCTTTGCGCGGAGAGGCTTGCATTGCTCGGAGAGGAGAGCGCGCATAGATCTTCATTTGCATCATTGACAAGCTCTTGCTAGTAGTCTCTTTGAGTTCTACACGCATTTGCTAGTCATTGAGTCAGTGCACTTGATTTTCTTTGTTCGGGGAACAATGCGTCGGGCATAGATCTTCATGTGCATCATTGACGAGCTCTTGCTAGTAGCATCTTTGAGTTCTACATTGGCACTCGCTGGGTGTTCGGACACTCAACCGACGGGTTTCTTCATCCTGTTTATTAAAAGGAACTCTTCACTTTCTCTGTACCTTTTCAATAAATTATTACTTGGTATGACTCTGTCTCTAAACCACCTCTCCTTTTCAACTTCGTTTTTGACAAAACTGAACTAGGTGATCCTGTTTCCCCAGTTTTTCTTCGAATGAGAAACCTTGAACCCACCTTGAATACCCCTCTAATTCTTCCCCCACCTAGTACTCAAAACCTGCTACTTTGCTCCTCCATCGCCATGATCCCCACCATCTTCATGTCGATCCACACTGTCTGTTTTCTAATTGGCTGTTCTCTCAACTTGTTTCTCTGCTACGTTGCCTTCTTTCACAGTCCTACTCTTATAAAAACCTATTCAATCATCGTCATAAACGTTGCACTGACCAATGTGGGTGCTTGTGTCTGTGATTTTCTTATTCAACAAAGAATGATTCCATCTGGATTCAAACTGTTCTACATTTCGTATGGACCATGTACGAAGGCAGGTCCGGAGATGTGTTTTGATGTGTGAGCAATAAGCAAGTTTTCGGCTCAGAGGCTTCCAAGTTTCAGGTACGCAGTCATGCTGCACTTCTACTCTCACTCTCTCTGGTTACTTTTTCTTGCATTCGGCTACCGACTCTATGTAATGTTACGGAGAGAACCAAGCCGCTGGATTCTTCAACTCATCATCTTCATCGTCTACATCCCGTCACTCACTATGATGATCTCTTTGATCCTTGACCACTCCAACCCTGAAACCGTTCGAAAGGAGCTGAAAGTTGGATTCCCAAACTACACTCTCTCCGGATTGACTGTTAGTGGATCAGCTGACTCTCTCAGATTCGCCCCAATGTTTGCAATCATCCATATGACCGTGTTGAGTACTCCCATCGCCATTGGAATCTTGTTGCTCCGAAGGAAGATCATTGAACACTTGACGCATAAGGGTGTTGATTTGACATCGAAAACCAGAAATTTACATGCCCAGCTGTTAAGAGTAAGTGTCTTGGGTCTATTGGAACAGTTTCTCTTCCAGGCCCTGACCCTCCAAGCCACCATTCCCGTCTTCTACCTTCTCGGAGTCGCCTGCTACTTCGTCTGCCAATTTGGCATCTGGAGCCATCCGATCCTCGAGTTCTCAATCTTCACTTGTTTCCTTCTGGTCCCAATTCTCACTCCCCTCTCTTCACTCATCTATGTCTCCCCCTATAAGTGTTTTGTCTTGAGAATATTGAGAGACCATCAGACAGAAGATTCGAGAGCCAAGTTGCACACGACTTCAGTGATAACACAGGGACAATAAAGGGGGAAGAAGTAGACTCCAAAATCATGTGAAAAGGCGTAGGTTTCAAAAATAGGTGCGTGGTGATTGAATTAGGTTCATGTGCAAGTGCAATATAAACACTGGAACTCACTGGAATTCGGTTAGACGCGACTAATCTGTCAGTCTCATGCTTGACGTTGTTGACGTCGATTGCATTTGGTGATCTGTTTCTTGGATGGATTGAATTCAAGATTTCTATTTCCCACGTTGTTTACTCTTGTCGTTTCTAGGAAAATTCAAAACCCCGCGCTTTCTGGAGGTCAAAGTTTGCCTTCTCTAGATGTAACACATTCCTCAAGTTAAAAAAGGAAGAGCAATGAACCAGCAAGATAAGCTGACAATGACTATTCGATCTCCATGGTCTACCGCCTCCTTACCACTGAAACATCTTTCTTTTTTGAGTCAGATGTGATGTGCCCCTCCTCTGACATAATCCTTATATGTAGCCTACACAAACTTGAACCCTCTTTTTCTTCCTAAACTATGATCCTTTCTTGTTCTTGAATAGCTGCTAAACTCCTTGCTACCTAAATAAACAACTTCAAGATCGAAGATCCCCCTATAAATGCTTGATCGCCCTTCAAAGTCCTCCACCAGAAATCCCATGGAGTCTCTCCTCGCTTCCCTTTTCATTGGGATCCACACATTCGGCACTTGTCTTGGCTGTCTTATAAACTTGTTTCTTTGCCACGTGGCAGTGTTTCATAGCCCACCAATCATCAAAACGTATTCAATTGGTCTGATCAACACTGCCATAACGAACATTGGAGCATGCATCAGTGGGTTCTTACTGCAACAGAGAGTGATTCCATTTGGAGAGACACTATTCTATGTATCATATGGATTGTGTGGCACGTGGGGGCCTCAGTTTTGCTTTGATGTGTGAGTTTTAAAACGGAAAACCTGACAAAATGAGGTATTTCAGATTTGGAGCCTTTCTCCACTTCCACACCCATGCTCTTTGGCTCCTTTTGTTCAGCTTCGGCTACCGGTACTATGTGATGATAAACCGTGAGCCAAGCAGATGGAAACTTCAACTCGTCATTTTTATAGTCTACATTCCCTCTTTAACCCAGATGCTTTCAATGTTTTTTCAAAAGTTGGATACTGAAGTTGTTCAAGCCCTTCTTCACAAGCAGTTTCCTCAGTACAACATGACGGGGTTATCTGTGACAGGGGCACTGGACATCATTACATTTGCTCCGTTATACACTCTAATCCACATGACTGTTATCAGTACACCAATTACCATTGGGATTCAAGTTTTTAGACGGAAGATAATGAAACTTTTAGTGGCAAAGGGAGTGGATATGACGACAAGGTCAAAGAACTTGCATGCACAGTTGTTGAGGGTGAGTATTGTTTTGTTCCGGAAACCGTTTCAAATTCAACTTTCAGACCCTCACCTTCCAAGCCACCGTGCCCCTCTTCTACCTCATCGGTGTCGCCTGTTACTTCACAACTCAATTCGGCATTCTCAGCCACCCAATCTTCGAATTCTCCATCACCACTACATTCCTGTTTGTCCCTATTCTAACTCCCATGTCTTCTCTCATTTATGTAACCCCTTACCGACAATATGTGCAGAGATTGTTTTGTAGGAAGAAGTTGAGAACGACAAGATCAGTGAGCATGCTACCCGGTACTTCTGTGATGACGGATTTGTAAGGATAATGAACAATGAGATCCAACAACTAATCTCTGATAATTCTGTACACAAGGTGAAGCCTATAGTCAGGCTATAGATCCTCTTTAGAACTAAACGAATCTGAGCTCACAAAATACGAAAAAGGCTACATATCCGTGCGATCACTAGATGAATAGGAACACGGGTTAGGGAGGGTTTAAGGAGAACATTAGGTTCATAGAATGATCCGAGGCATTGTGAAGAGACCAGGAAGCAGAGAGGGGGATATAAATAGCGAGAGGATTGGTTAAGTGACAAGGTATAGACATGGACCTACCTCTATTCATTTTTTCAAAGTGTGTTATGGTTATGTGTATTTCGTTTTCTTGCTCGTTTGGATTGCGATGTCAAAGTGCTAGAAAGCAATAAATCAAGTACTATTGCACCAATCATCAGATGATTGCCAGCAGTGCCCAGTTCTTCTTGAAGTTAGCACTTTTCTCTTTTGATCGTAACATCAGCATCACCTCACTTTGGTCCTTTGATTCCTACATTCTAGTACCCTTGATATTTCACTGATCAGTTTGCGTCATTCAATTAGGATCCATTGGTAAAGGTCCTAGAAGGTTCCCGGCGGCCCCCGCCTAGAGGATTATTCATCAGAGACCCATTCAGAGTCTGTATTTATAGGAAAGGAGCCATAGTAGTCAAGCGTCTCCGTTTGCAAGTGTAGGTTGTAGTGCGAGTGGGAGAAGTTCGAGATGTTACGTGATAGTTAGGGTTTCGAGTATTTTGTTTCTATCTCCTCTTCCTGATTTCAATTATCAAAACATCACACAACTTCCAGAAATGCTCGACTTCCCCACAGTGTTCTCATTCGCTCATGCCATCATTGCTGTCCTTGGCATGCTCTTCAACCTACTCTTGATCTACCTGGCACTTTTCCAAACTCCTCGAGTCATCCGATCCTATGCAACACTCATTGTGAACTTTGCCCTGACTGACTTTTGTGCTTGCCTCTTTGATCTGTTCGTTCAACAAAGAATCATTCCCGCTGGTTTGACGCTCGGATATGTTTCCAATGGATTCTGCAAGTACTTCGGACCAACTACATGTTATGTTGGGTGAGTTTTATGTGAGAACCTGTAAACCCGTGCTTGCATTCCAGATACAGTTTGATGCTCCACTTTCTCTCCCACTCCCTCTGGTCCCTCCTACTTTCCTTCTCTTATCGATACTACATCCTCTTCAAACCTGCTCCTTGCCGACACATCCTCACCTTCATTGTCCTTCTAATCTACCTTCCATCTCTCCTCCAATGGGTATCGTTTCTCTGGGCTGACGATGAGCCTTCAGAGATCATGGACATCCTTCATGACAAGTTCCCCGACTACGATCTCTCAAATCACACTGTCACTGGAACCAAGAACATCTTATGTTTCTCGGCGCTCTACACAATTCTCCACATGACACTTCCAATCACTCCTGTTTACATTTGCATTTTGATTCTCCGTCGCAAGATCATAGCGAGACTCAGTTTTCAAGGTGTCAGTATCACAAAGGACACAAGGAACTTGCATTCTCAACTTCTCATGGTAAGTTGTAACCGTTTGTTCGGTTTCAGTAACCTATCCAATTCAGGCATTGACCTACCAAGCAGCCATTCCCGGCTTCTACCTCTTCAGTGTTGGTTCTTATGCCATCGGCCAGTTCGGGATCTACAATCACCCTGCTCTCGAGTACTTCACCTTCTCCTCTTTTCTCTTTATCCCTTTCTTATCCCCACTGGCTTCTTTTATCTTTGTGACTCCATACCGTCGGTTTATCAAGAGATCATTGTGCAAGATAGCGAAAGTGGAACCAACGGAGATATCATCAACTCCTCATGTTAATCATACAAGTCATATCCAAGTTATCGGTTAATGAAATGTGTGGTTTTGATGTATTTTTGTTTCGATCACTACACAACTCTAATACTCAAAGAACCGATCTTGATGTTAAAAATATTGTCCTTACCCGATGTCGTCGTAGCAGCGCAGTAGACAAAACATCTTCCTCGTTTGTTTTTCGGTGGCTTCTAGACATACATTTTTGCAAGAGTCTGTATAAAAACAGCAGGTTTTCATTTCGACCAGACATTAGAAATTCCAAGAATGGTTGAGTTCCTAACCATATTCTCCATTGGTCACTTAACTGTTGCTGGATTCGGAATGAGCTTCAACTTGCTCCTAATCTATCTGGCACTGTTCCAGTCTCCGAAAGCCATTCGATCCTATGCAACTCTCATTGTCAACTTTGCCCTGACTGATTTTTGTGCTTGTCTCTTTGATCTATTTGTTCAACAAAGAATCATTCCTGCTGGATGGACACTTGGTTACGTGTCTAATGGATTCTGCAAGTACTTTGGACCAACTACCTGTTATGTGGGGTGAGTGCTAATGAAAATAGTAGCATGGGAAACCGGTCTTGCTTCCAGATACAGTTTGATGCTCCACTTCCTCTCCCACTCCCTCTGGTCCCTTCTTCTTTCCTTTTCCTATCGATACTACATCCTCTTCAAACCTGCTCCTTCCCGACACATCCTAACCCTCACCGTTCTTCTGATCTACATTCCTTCTCTCCTCCAATGGGTATCATTCCTCTGGGCTAACGACGAGTCTTCAGAGATCATGGACATTCTTCATGACAAATTCCCGGCATACAATCTTACTGGAACAACTGTCACAGGAACAAAGAACATTTTATGTTTCTCGGCGCTCTACACAATCCTCCACATGACACTTCCAATCACTCCTGTTTACTGTTGCATTTTGCTACTCCGTCGCAAGATTATAGCGCGGCTGAGTTTCCAAGGCCTAAGCATCACTAAGGACACGAAAAACTTGCATTCGCAACTTCTCATGGTACGAAAAACTCGAGACGGTTTGTCTACAGTAAACCATTCTATTCAGGCATTGACCTACCAAGCAGCCATCCCCGGTTTCTACCTCTTCAGTGTCGGTTCTTATGCTATTGGCCAGTTGGGATTCTACAACCACCCTGCTCTCGAGTACTTCACCTTCTCCTCCTTCCTTTTTATTCCATTTCTATCCCCACTTGCTTCCTTTATCTTTGTCACTCCCTACAGGAAGTTCATTGTTAGAAAACTGACAGGAAAACCGGTGGAGCCAAGGAAGTCTTCATTGACTTTCAACACAAGAAGCAGTGTTGCATTTGGTCATGAATAAATTTTGCGAACCACGTGATTTGTGTACTTTGTCGTCACAAAAGATCTTTGTTAAAGTAAGCGGAATCAAACTTGAAAATAATCCCACACACTCATTGTTTTCTTTCAAATCAAGCCGATTCTTGTCATCGTTTCTCACAGTTTCGAAGATTGTTTGTGTGGGGGAAACGTAACTCGAGGGCCAGTATATCAAGGAACAGAAAATGCCTTCATAGAATTCAGAAGTACAAGATTATGTATATAAACACAGTTGAACAAGAGTTTGGAGATCAAATCCCAAAAATGGTTGAGTTCCACACAATCTTCTCTGCTGGTCACACCGCTGTCGCCGGCATCGGAATGGGTTTCAACGTCCTTCTGTTCTACCTGGCACTGTTCCAAACCCCAAAAGCCATCCAAACCTATGCAGTTCTCATTGTCAACTTTGCCATTACCGACTTCTTCGCCTGCTTCTTCGACATGTTCGTCCAACAGAGAATCATCCCAGTTGGATGGACACTTGGCTATGTTTCCAATGGATTCTGCACCCATTTCGACCCGACTACTTGTTATGTTGGGTGAGATAGTGCTCTTATCATTGTAACTCTCCTTTTTTAGCTACAGCCTAATGCTGCACTTCCTCACCCACTCCTCCTGGTCCCTTCTACTCTCTTTCTCCTATCGCTGCTACATTCTCTTCTACCAAGCGCCGTCCCGAAGAATGCTTTCTTTCATCATCTTCTTGATCTACATTCCCTCTTTCATTCAGTTTTTCTCTTTCCTCTGGGCCCAGGATGATCCAAAAGAGATCATGAAGATCTTCCATGACAAGTTCCCAGAATACAATCTCACAGGAGCAACTGTCACAGGGACAAAGAACATTTTATGTTTCTCTGCTCTATACACCATTCTCTACATTGCTCTGTCCATCACTCCAATGTATATGGGTATTCTGATGCTTCGACGAACGATTATACGACGGCTCAGTTATCAAGGAACGGATATTTCAAAGGAGACAAAAGGACTGCACTCACAGCTTCTCATGGTAACTACTTTAGTATCCCGGTTACAGGATACAGTAACCCATTCCAGGCCCTAACCTACCAAGCAGTTCTTCCCGGCTTCTTCTTCTTCAGTGTCGCTTCTTACGCCATTGGACAGTTGGGGATTTACAACCACCCTGCTCTCGAGTACTTTACATTCTCTTGCTTTATCTTCATCCCATTTCTATCTCCATTGGCTTCCTTTATCTTTGTGACACCTTATAGGAAGTTCATATTGGGAGCAGTTGGAAGAAAGGGAGCAGTAGTGGAACCGAGGGGTTCAAACACATTCAATCCTTACTCGATTAGTAATAAATAAGGTTCAACATAATGTTTTCTTCCTTGTGGTGATCTCGGATCTAAGATTTTCGAAGTTTGAATGAAACGGATATGTCGTTTTTTCGTATTCCCACACTCACAAAGAACAATTGTGCTTTGTATCTCTTTCAACAATCTCCTTCGCAATGCCACAACAAAGTTTACAAATTCACGATTTGTCTGAAAAGATGAGCAATATGTACGTCTCCAATAGCTTCATAATCATGTTCCAAGAATTCAAAACCACCTGTTTTCTCTCTTGACTCAACACCTTCAAATCCAGCACAATGCATACATCATAAGTATTCGGTTCGCTTTCAAAATCCACAGCTGCTTTTTCTTCTCGATCTTCTAAAACTCCCGCAACCCAATTTAGCCTTCTCCCCTTTCTCAATACACCACGCACAACAAACTTATTCTGGAGTGTGTATGCCAATAAACAGCTGTGCCTTCTGATATTACACTCTGCATAAAACTCTAGGTTTTCACTGGAAGAGTATTTTGAAGTCTCAAAATGGTGGAGTTCTTTGCCGTCTTTTCAACAGGTCATTCAATAATGGCAGTTGTTGGAATGGGTTTCAACGTACTTCTCATCTACCTGGCACTATTCCAATCTCCAAGAGCCATTCGATCCTATGCAACTCTCATTGTCAACTTTGCCATAACCGACTTCTTCGCTTGCTTCTTCGACATGTTCGTTCAACAGAGAATCATCCCTGCTGGAGTGTCTTTGGGGTACATGTCAACGGGATTCTGCAAGTATTTCGGACCAACTCCGTGCTATGTTGGGTAAGTTGATTCTGATCTTTCTCTGATTGTTGTCACAAGCTATTTATTCCCTAATGTATTTACCTCAGGATAAACCAAATTTGATTGATTGACAGAACTTGATTCAAAAATGAAATCTCCATCCAATTACTTTCAGCTACAGCCTGCTCCTCCACTCCCTCTCCCACTCCCTCTGGTCCCTGTTCCTTTCCTTCTCCTATCGATACTACATCCTTTACTACCCAGCACCATCCCGAAAAACTCTCACTGGCGTGGTGTTCCTCATCTATCTCCCTTCTCTCCTTCAATGGGTATCCTTCCTCTGGGCGCAGGATGATCCCAAGGAGATTGTGGAGATACTTCATGAGATGTATCCAGATTACAATTTAACTGGTTACTGTGTAACTGGAACCAAGAACATTGTCAGTTTCTACGCGTTGTACACCATTTTCTACATGACACTTCCAATCACTCCTGTCTACGTTTGTATTTTGATACTCCGCAAGAAGATAATCGCGAGACTCAGTTTTCAAGGTGTCAGTATTACAAAGGACACGAAGAACATGCATTCTCAACTTCTCATGGTACAAAAAAGCAGTTCTTCTACAGTAACGCATCCCATTCAGGCTCTAACCTACCAAGCAATCCTTCCCGGCTTCTACCTTCTCAGTGCTGTCTCCTATGGCATCGGTCAACTCGGAATCTACAATCATGCTGCCCTCGAGTACTTCACATTCTCTTGCATCTTGTTCATACCATTTCTGTCTCCGTTAGCTTCTTTTATATTTGTATCTCCTTATAGAAGGTTTATAAGCAGGAAGATCTTCCGAACACCATCTGTGGAACCCACGGAGACTTCTATAACTTTCAATAGATACAACAGTAACAACCAACCTGTCGGGTGATTGAAATAATGAAGTTTGTATTTTCTTCGAAGAAACTGCCATATAAAAGAGATCACTTCCATTTCATGAAAACTATGTTTGTTTTGGATAGTTCCGATTTTCGTGATTCAACTTCAGACTCACAAACTTTTTTGGAAGATCATTGGGACAGCCCCCTATTGAGTTTACACCTGGCAAATTCGATATTGCATTGTTATTGCATCGTAAAATGATTATCCCATGAGATAAGAACAAGGAGGCCAATAAAACTGTCCTTTGTTGGTGCTAGTTGGATCAATAACGCGCTAATTATTTACAAGATTTATTGGTGCTAATTAGTTACAGAGGGGCGTAAACAACGCGCGCGTAGCGCGGGGTCGACCCCACGCTCAATACTAGGAGAGGAGGTCCTCAGTCTCTTTTTCATTTTCTTCACTACCAAACCGTCTACCGTACTGATGGGGAGGTGCCTTG
>LR538215.1:148160-163926 GCA_900883565.2 Caenorhabditis panamensis
CCCCTATTCCCTCTTCCTAATTTTCGTTTTTTTTTCTCTTATATACCCATACTCCCCAATTTTTTTTATTATCGTCCATTTTTTAATTGTAAGATCGAGGACGGATCTTAGATTAAGGGGGAAGGAATGTAACACGTGCACCTAGCCCCCCTATATAACCCCCTCCATTCTCCTGATAAGGCATCCTTGCCCGACTCCGCAGTAGGCGCCTAACGCCTGCCTTCCGTTGTACTCTCCTCTATGCTACCTAATAAACCCTGATTGCTACCTACTCGTTCTCGCACCCAGTATAGCGACCACCGGCAATGGTCGTTACACCACTACTGAACCGTCTACCTTACTGATGGGGAGGTGCCGTGTCTTGATTACTTCTCTCACTACTGAACCGTCTACCTTACTGATGGGGAGGTGCCGTGTCTTGATTACTTCTTTTCCCAGTCCTCGGTTGGACAAAAAACCTTTTCCCTTTCACGTGCTTCGCCTCTTCGTGGCGAAAGGGATCAACCGTTTTTTCCTTACGGAAGAATCGGGCCAAGAAGCACAACATCGTTCTCATAGTGGAGAACAAAGAGAACTTAGAGAAACTTTGATGCTATTCGCCCATCACTAAACACATAAAGTTCTCTGAAACACCGCCAAGACATCATCCTAATGTAAGTAAGATCTCAAAGATCCTACCACCCAACCTTATCTCCTGACTCATTCCTGGAAGCTCCCGGAAGCAAAGTGCGTGCGCCTTACTTATCAGAACTTACTGATCTTAGACTCTTATTATCCCCTATCAAAAACAATAGACTCTGAACCCACATAAAGCATCACCGATGCCCTACTAATCCTTCTATTCTTCTTGGTTCCATATATAAAACCATGTGGATCACCAGGCTCTAGGAGGATACGAAAACTTTTCCTGGCGTTTTTTTATCAACTCTTCGGTCCAAATAATCTCTCCCAATGCTTCCCGACTTCGTCACCATCTTCTCCTTGGCGCATTCCATCATCGCCATCCTCGGAATGTTCTTCAACGTTCTTCTAATCTACCTGGCACTATTCCAAACCCCAAAAGTCATCCGATCCTATGCAACTCTCATTGTCAACTTTGCCCTCACCGATTTCTTCGCCTGCTTCTTCGACTTCTTCGTTCAACAAAGAATCATCCCGGCTGGAAGAACATTGGGATATGTGTCGAGTGGGATCTGCAAGTATGCGGGACCGAGGACTTGTTTTACATTGTAAGTCGTAACCTACCACGCAAGTTTGGAGTGTACTTTGATACTCTGGTTAGATGTTATAATCTGTTTCTATTGTTAACAAAACATCGTCATCTCTCCCACTCAATGATTTTTGAACATCTACATATGAGCTCGCACTAATCACTCAGCCAATAGAGACAACCGGAAAACAACCAAATGACAAATTAGTAATTGAGTAACACTTCACTTTTCAGGTACAGCCTGATGCTGCACTTCCTCGCCCACACCCTCTGGTCCCTCCTGCTCTCCTTCTCCTACCGATACTACATCCTTTTCAAACCTGCTCCAGAACGCAAGACACTCCTCCTGATCCTCCTCGTCATCTACATCCCCTCTACCATTCAATGGATCTCCTTCCTCTACGCCCAGGGAGACCCAGCAGAAGTTGCGAAAACCATAGAAACCAAGCGCCCCGAGTACAATATGACTGGATTGTGTGTCACAGGGAATCCAGACATCTTCACGTTCTCTGCTCTCTTCACAATTCTGCACATGACTGTTCCAGTTACTCCTGTATATTGTTGCATTCTGGTGCTACGGAGGAAGATAATTGCGAGGCTTAGTTTCAAAGGAGTTAATATTGCGAGGGATACAAAGAATCTGCATTCACAGTTGTTGATGGTGAGTGACATTCTTTGAGTGTTGTTTCATTCAATCTTTCAGTCCCTAACCTACCAAGCCATGCTGCCCGGCTTCTTCTTCTTTAGCATCCTCTCCTACGCCCTTGGCCAATTCGAGATCTACAACAGTCCAATGCTTGAGTACTTCACCTCCTCTGGTTTCCTTCTCATCCCCTTCTTCTCTCCATTGGCCTCCTTCATCTTTGTCACCCCTTACCGTAGTTTCATTCTGAAAACAATGTTCCGAATCGTGCATGTCACTCCTGCAGAATCCTCGTCTTCCCCAACGAATTACACCAGTCATTTACAAGTTGTTTCGTGAACTGATGTGAAAATGAACAGATAAAACTGAATGCTTTTCTGACTGTCGCAATGCACACTGATCAATTTATCCCCCGGCTTCCAGGAACTTTTCGGTATCTTTGTCAACAACTCAAATCTCATTTGTTCTTTGTGGACTTTTTAGGAAATGATTCTTTCAATTTTTGTTCTTGTGGTTTGGTTCAACTGAATAGGTTCAATTGGTTTCGTTCAACGGATCCGCATTCGTCTTTGTGTTTTTCTGGTTTCTAGGTTTGAGATGTGTTATCTAACATTACCTAACTAAACACCTAGTATTAGTAGAAGAACTGGAACAGGAAGAAAGAAGAAAAGCAAGTGAAAAAGAACCGTTTGGTCTCGAAAGAGCGGAGCAAATGCATTTACGTACAATCACGTATCTCCTCTCTAATCAGTCAAAGCTACACATAACTAGACGATGATCCCGAAGTATGTATGCTGATGATCTTTCATCCCTCTTGTTTCCATTTTCAATAGCAACTTTTTGTACTTTTCATCCCGACTAGTCACTAATTTCATCAGTCACTTCGCCTCCTTTCTCAGATTTCATTTTCTTTTCCCATACCTCCGAAATTTCAAGTTTTCGAGTCTGTGTCCGAAAGCACGTGGCTCTAGGTTCCCTTTCCTAGAAAACTGACCAACCTAATTGGTCGTCCTTTTCGCATTCTTACTTCCTCGTGCTATGTGACACTTCCGAGTGACACTTGCTTCTATTTCAGATCATTTTCCATCCTTAATGATTTCCGAAGAGACCTACCGAATCCATCGGACTATAATCTATTGTGTTGTTCTTGTATTCGAGGTGTTTGGGTTGTTTGGAAACTTGAATTCGATTGTGTTAACGATAAGGAAGAAGTCTTTGCAGACGCATTATGGTTTGTCCGTTTTGTCTACAGTTTGAGAACTGGAATTTTTGGTTTCAGGTCTCATCCTGGCCCTTCTCGCTGTTCTTCACACGTTGTGCCTTCTATATGAACTCGTTGATATGAGTTTCAGTATTGCTGGTTTGTCAAATCCCCCCTCCCCCTTGACGTATAGTGCTTTCCAGCAACCTTCTACTCCTACCGTATCCAACGCAACCACTGCTTCTTCGCTCTCTTCCCCTACATCTTCATTCATTCCCTTCAAACTGGAACTGTCTGGGTGTTATCCCTAGACCTTCTTATCACTGTTCTACTACCTCTGAGGATTCGGCATTTCAACTTGTGCTTGTACTTACCTTGTTTATTTGCTCTACCAGTTATCTATGGAGTTGTCACTGTGATAGGAGGATTTGTTCATCAGGAAGATGCGTATCTACAGATGTGCAACCCACCGGCATCTCTTCCCTCTTGCGTCGTCACCAAGTGGTACTACTTCATGGTGCTTTTTAACCTTTCCACTGTGATTTTCTACGCTACTGCCTTCCTTTTGATCTATTACAAAGCAAAACGGAACTCTCAGGAGATCCGATTTGTTGAAAGGAAAGCTTTGAAGACACTGAAATGCTTGATTATCACGTTTCTGATGTTCCGCGGTATCACCATATCAATAGCAAGCGTTCTACTGGCGTTGGGTGTTGATAAAGAGATTACTTCTTTAGTGCAGAACTATAATGTGAGTTGCCCATGTGACAGGACAAGAACCCTTTGATTTAGATCGTTGTCGGAGTGATGGCTTACTCTCAAAACGCCTACATCTGTTACTTTCGAAGTTCAGAGTATCGGATGTTGCTCCAAGAACAGTTATCAAGGATTCATCCAAAGTTTGGACGTGTTTTGCCGAGACAAGAAGGGTTGTCGAGCATTGAGAAGAAGGTAGTGACGTCGCTCTCGGTGGTCAAGACTCCTAGGAAAAGGGTTTCGAAAACGGCGATGTTCATGAGGAGACTGTCATTCAGACATTGAGGATGTTACAGTGTAGATCTCGTTCGTCAACGCTAAGTTTCAAGGAGTGAATACTGCAAGAGACAACAGAGACACAAAGAATCTGCACTCGCAGTTGTTGATGGTGATTGATACTCACTGAGTGTGGGAATATGAAAAACGACATATCGTTTCATTCAAACTTTCAGTTGCTGACCTACCAAGCCATGCTGCCCGGCTTCTTCATCCTCCTTTGGTCAGTTCGAATCGAGATAAAACAATTTTACAACGCATCAAGATCAAAATCATGAGCATCGTGTGAACCTGCACGTTCTTCCTGTTTTCCTGTAACAATCCTCACTGATTGCATCAATTCATCCAGTTATCTAGTCAATGCCCCATGTCAACACCTCAAATCACATTTGCTCTGTGCGTAATGATCGTTCTAAAGTGTCTTTGTGATCAGAATTCTTGCTTTGTTCCCACAAACGTGTTCGCTCACTTTTTTCCTGAAACTGATGTGTTCCTCTTAGAAGAGTGAAGTCCATCGAGACTTCACTTGTACGTCACAATATTGTGTTGCTTTCTGTCCTTTTTTGTTTTGGCGTCAATGAACACCTGATTGACCCTGACTGACTGAAAGAACATAACAAACCGTTCGATCAACAAAAACTGGTCAAAATTGCTATAAAAGCCGAGCAAAGTTCTCTCGGGACAATCACGCATTACCGAGAAAACCTAGAAGTTACACGTAACTAGACGATGATCCCGAAGTATGCTGATGATCTTTCATCCCTTCAATTCTATTCTCAATAGAAATCGTTAGCTCTCTAGCAACTTTTTGTACTTTTAATCTATCCCGAATTGCTCTCAAATAGCACTGACTTGTCACTAACTTCATCAGTCACTTGGCCTCCTGCTCAACTTTTCAAGTCTAGACGTGAACACGTGAGGTCTCGTTTTCAGGCTACATATCTGTCACAACTCGGAAGTTAATGATTTCCGAGGAGACTTACCGAATCCATAGGACTATTATCTATTGTGTTGTTCTTGTATTCGAGGTGTTCGGATTGTTTGGAAACTTGAATTTGATTGTGCTAACGATAAAGAAGAAGTCTTTGCAGACAAAGTATGGTGGGTTTTCCTCTTGTTTATCTTTTCAAATCCTACTTGGTTTCAGGTCTGATCCTCGCTCTCCTCGCCGTCCTTCACACATTGTGCCTATTTTATGAACTTGTTGATATGAGCTTCAGCATTGCTGGTTTGTCTGAATCCTACTTTTGCAAAAGGATTCAGTGTGTTTCAGCAACCTTCTTTTTCTACCGAATCCAACGACGCACTTGTTTCTTTGCCATCTTCCCCTACGTTTTCATCCACTCTTTACAAACTGGAACTGTCTGGGTGTTATCCCTAGACCTTCTTATTACTATTCTGTTTCCTCTGAGGATTCGCAAGTTCCATTTGGGCTTGTATTTCCCTTGCCTATTCGCTCTACCAGTTATCTACGGACTAGTCGCTGTAATCGGAGGGTTCGTTTATCTGGAAGATGCTGTTTTACAAGTTGTTTTCAATACCTCATCCGTCCCATATCTTGAAGAGTTCAGATGTGCAACCCACCGTCATCTCTCCCTCCAATCGTTGTCGACAAGTGGTACTACTTCATGATGGTCTTCACAGTCCTCACTGTCTTTTTCTACCTCAGCGCATTCCTGTTGATCTATTACAAAGCAAAAGGACATGCTCATGAAATGCGATTCATTGAGAAGAAAGCCCTGAAGACGTTGAAGTTTCTTATCAGTATCTTTCTGATCCTCCGATGCATCACCATTTCCCTTGCGAGTATTCTATTGGCGTTGGGTGTTGATAAAGAGATCACTGCATTGGTGCAAAACTACAATGTAAGTTGACAGACCAATTGTGAAAGAACCTATTGTTTCAGATCGTGGTCGGTGTAATGGCATACTCCCAAAACGCCTACGTTTGCTACTTTCGAAGCTCGGAGTATCGAGTTTTGCTCCAGGAACAGTTATCAAAGATCCATCCGAGGCTGGGAGCAATGTTACCGATGCGAGAAGGATTTTCTAGTATCGATAGGAAGGTGACATCAATCTCGGTGGCCAAGATTCATAGGAACGAAGATTCGACTAAGACGAAGACGGCGAGGTTTATGAGGAAGCTGTCATTCAGGCATTGACGGGTTCTGTAAACAATGAAAACTTTGGATTAAGAATGAAGTTTGATAATGAAACATGATCCAGAAACTGCGCGCAGCCACACAACAACAAGAAATTGTGTCTCTCCTTCGAGTTTTCAATGAAAAATCAGAAAAGCAGCTCCCTACATTGTTTTTCATTGAGAAAATTGGAGAGGACTCGTTCGAAATGAGCAAAATGAAGGCAATAAACGATGATGAACACTTCCTTGTTTTTGTCTGGCTTTGATGCATCTTTTGATACAACCAAACTGGGATGACGGATGGCTAGACGGTTCAAGAGTTTGTTGGATGTTGAATGGAACTTTGAATACTCTGAAATACACGTTCCAAGTAAAACGAACGAATCGGAGAGTGGCAAAAATCCTCGAAGACTCACTACACCTTCAAGTCTCTTTGAAACAGAACAATTTAGTTCATGAACCCAATTCCCTGTCACCAGACACATAAACCAATTCCCTTCAATAACGCGTCCCCTTCAACAGAACCGAATAAAGTGATCAGTGCCAAACGGCTTGTTTTCCTGCACTTCATGCACCATTCAGTGCAAAATCCCTGTTCGTTTACTCATTTCCATTTCCATTTGCATCTGGAAAACCGGGAAAACAAGTTCTCGCATATTCCATAAGGAGGAGAAGGATACGTGAGCATGTGGGGATGAGAGGCCGACAACTCATTAGGCTCTCTTCACAATCCTCACAACATAAAACTGCACGACCTATGATCTTCTTGGGTTATTTTGAAACCTCTCCTTCTCCTTTTTCATTAAAAGCTCCTTCTCCCTTCTCTGTGACACTGTGATTCATTCTGAATAACCTAACCCACTCATTCAAACTCCGCCCCGTTGACCACCTGGCTTTATTCATACTAGTTTTTTTTGCTGTTGTTGTCAAAAAGGAAAAGGTTCTATGATTTCGGAAGACGACTATAAGATTCATAGAACCATCATTTACTCTGTTGTTCTGGTATTCGAGTTTATCGGCTTGTTCGGAAACATCAATTTGGTGTTTGTCATTTTGAGGAACAAGAGTTTGAAGTCAAAGTTTGGTGAGTACGTTACTCTATGAGCTGTGAGCTTCAAAACATAGATACCCCAAAAGTTCTCATGAAAAAATGTTTTTGGCAGAAACAGAGAGTTCGAATCGTAGATTAGCAACCTTGAATACTGTTACGAACCCTGTGAAACCGATAAAATTTTTGTTCACTTTCCAGGTCTCATCCTTGCTTCCCTTGCTTTCTTCCACACATTTTGTCTACTGTTCGAGTTTGTAAACATGGGATTTGGGATTGCAGGTATCCTAAAGTTCACTTTCTTCGTTGAAACACCCAATTTCCAGCAACCTTCTACTCCTACCGCATCCATCGAAGTCTCTGCTTCTACTCCACCTTTCCCATAATCCTGTTCCACTGCCTGCAAACCGGAACAATCTGTATTCTATCATTCGACTTGTTCTTGGCAATCCTGATCCCCATCAGATACCGATCTTTTCATATCGATTGGTATTTCCCTATGCTTTATGCATTACCTGTATGTTACGGGTTAGGAATCATGATAGCAGGAGCAGCGACAATGGATGATTCGGTGATTCCGGTGAGAGAGGGTTCTTATTGAAAACAAGGTTATACTGCAGATGTGCAATCCCCCGGCGTCAGTGATACCTTCTGTGAAACAGTGGTGGTATCAGTTGATGTTGGTTTTTGCCTTCTTGACAGTTATTTTCTACTCCAGTGCTTTCATTCTTCTTTCATGGAAAGGTATGGGTAGACACAAAGAGAAAACAAGGATAAGTGTTCCAAGAACGATCATTTCCAGTCTAGTTCCAGAGAAGTATTATGCTAAATGAGTTGTTCTGTTATAACTTTTCGAGCGAGCATAAACCTTAAGAACTTGTCCATTTTCAGTGAACCACAACATCACGGACATCCGTCTAATCGAACGACGCGCTCTGCGAACCCTCCAAGTGCTCATTGTCACTTTCCTCCTCACCAGATTCATCTCCACTGGCGTCGGCACAGCAGTGACTGTGTTTCAAGTCAATCCAGACTATGCTTCTCTCGTGCACAATTATAATGTGAGTCATGAAGAGGGCTCACGTGGGGGTTGAATGCTTCCGTAATTGGATTCCAATTGGGAAGTTGCAATGAGGGGGTAGACGAGAATGATTTATTGACACTTTGATTTTGGAATTTACGTAACAAGCTTTGCATGGATGGAGACAAGGTACATGCCTTTTGATAGATTGAGATGAATTGACTAGACTCAATTTGCAAAAAGCGGAGATCAAAAAAGAATGAAAAGATCTGAACATGAACTTGACATCTTCATTTCCAGGTCCTTCCGGCCATCGTCGCTTACTCTCAAAACGCCTACGTGTGCTTCTTTCGAAGCACTGAATACCGTCGATTGCTCACGGAGCAAATGTCAAAATACATTCCTTTTGTTTATGATGTTCTTCCAGTGAAACCGAGTGATCGGAGCACGACAAAAGCTCTTTATGGAGGTGCTGGGGTTACTGTGAAGTTTTGATGTTCCATTCTTTGTTTTTGAAATGATATATGAATAAAGATTACAGTTTATCAGGTCTTGTCATAATCACCCAGGACAGAGAGAATATTAGAAAATCAATACCCTGGAACCTATCTTGCCACGTCACCCATTGTCCCTCCCTCTCCACCTCCTTCCCCGCATTCCTTATCAACCTGCACACCAAACATTTCAAGCCTGCCTGTGTACAACTCTCTTTCCCATTTCACTTCAATTTTATTTGTGTGTATGCACATTTGCAAGACATTCTCCCCATTTCACTATCACTTTCGTTTCGCTCCAAAACAGTTATCAGTTTAGAAAAACGGTTTTTGGTTGTACGCAAGGGAGAAGAGTTTGAATTCGGAACTTTCTTGACCGATGCATACTTTCTCCATTTCTCTCCGAAACTTCTCTCTTTGCTTTTCTTCTGTTTTCAAACAATCCCATCTTTCAGGTAACAATGACAGAAAGAAGCCGTCAAAGCCATGCAGTCGCTGCCGCGCAGGCGATTCGGATCCCGAGAATCGCAATCGCTCCGTCGTCGACACAGCTCACAGGAACCAATTATATGTCTCGTAAGTTTTCTGATGATGTTAGGGAATGAGTGAGTGGGTTAGGGTGGGGGCAGTGATTCAGAGGAATGGAATCTGAAGGGTTAGTCACAAAGAGCATAGGGGAATAGTGGGAATAGTGACTGTTTCAAAACAAGAGGTTTTCCAAATAGTTGCAAAAGTTTTCATCATTCATTTCCAGCTCACGCCTCCACTTTGCCTCGTCATAATGACATCCTGACCTCTCCAACCTACATCGCTGATCATCTTCCATCTCGTCGACTCTCAGAGATCGACAGTCCATTCTACCTCCCAAATCTTCTATCATCGACAGCAGAACGTGCTCCCCGGAGCCCTGCTCCCATCTCCGGATACTCAACTGCTCCACTCAGAATCCGAACTGATGTGACAGCGCATCCGAGGTTCGTGGACACTGCAACAGACTACAATCACCTGGGAACCAGAGAGTTTCCGAGAGAAAGGACTGTGACATCTGCAGACAATCATGCAGACTTCATTCGATTCTCCGATTACCCTGCAACTTCCGCAGTCATTGGCCTTCAACCCCCACGTATTGTGACTCCTTCGCAGAGCCCTGAAGCCATGGAGATGAAGGACTCGAACCAATTGGTGGCGGAGACATCGGAAGACGTGGACCGGTTGGCTCTCTTCAACAACTCCTCTTTGGGCTACCAGAGAGTCTGCTTCCTTCTGTCGAAGTACCCAGCAGTTGCCATGACAATCATAGGAACCTGGATGCTCTGGGGAAGAGGATTGGGGTTGACCTCAAAGGATTCCATTGAGAACATCTGCTACATCGTGTCATTTGCAGCTGGAGCTTTCATTCTTTGCAGTCAAGTGGTTCTGTCAACTTCGCATGGCAACTCGTACAAGAAGGAGAAGGTTCTGGTGAGTATCTGTGCGACTAGTATCTTAACTCAATTCGGTTCTGTTCCAGTCCAACCTCTACCACTTCTCCAACACCATCGGAGTCCTCATCTCCATCACTGTCATTGTCTTTGCTACCATTTCCTTCCAGAAGGTCAAGAAAGTTAAGTGAGTGTCATTAACTCTCGTTGAGTCCCTGAATTCCTTTCTTACAGCCCAGCATCCGACACATGCACCTGGCTGGACACCAAGATGTACACCACCGCCTGCTTTACCCCTAATGAAAGAACCATCTTCCTTTCGATCCTCATCGGAGCTTCTGCTTTTGTCATCATTCTCTATGTTTTCAGTGGTATTTATGGATGCATTGGTGAGTGAAACAAGTTGATCGAGGAGGATTTTCGGAAGTTTCAGGGCAAGCACTGATGAAGAAGAAGAGACAGACCGAGTACCGACAGTACGCCGAGGCGCACGACAATGCCGCTTTCAGGTTTTGAGAGCAAACTGTATAATTATACTGACTAATAAAAAAAACTTTGCAAAACTATTCAATAAAGATCCTTGGTTTACGATACATTGTCACAATCAACAAAAAAGATGAGGAAAGAGAGCGGCAAAGACGGAATAACTAGATACGACCGTCTTAGCAGACCTAAATCTGTTCGCTCCCTTTCCCAGCCAACTCGAGCGGTTGAGTGGTTCCCGCCTGTTCCAACCGCTGAACACGTTGTCTCTCTGCGTTTTCTTTGTCTCCTGCCCTCTGATTTTTTGTTCAAAACGTCTCTTGAACGAGAGAAACTCTTTTCAATGAGTACAAGGCTCAGCGAGAACGTTTTCTCACCAAAATGTAGCGTGAATATCTTATTTCCATCTCTGGATTATCACGATTCCCCTTTTTCGATGCTCTATCTTCTCATTCTGTTCTCCCCACTCACTCACCGCACTTTTCTTGCTTTCCTGTTTTCTTGCTTCACTGTTCTCTTCTTGATCTTCTGATATCCATTGAGATTCTTTCATTATCAAAATCTTACCACATTAGCTCCCATCAACCTTTTTTCACCTTTCCTGACCCTTGATTTCCTCTTCGGTCCCAAAATTTGAGCCTCCTCTATCGAATCACAGTGAGATGGACCACTGGAAACTTGCCGTGAACACTGGAGATTGCATTTGGACCACGGGATCTTTCATCTTGTTGATACTCGCCTCTAGACCCGATTGAAAGATCGCAAGGCGTTGTTTTCTTTTGCCCCATTTTACAAACTTCTAGAACAGCACGAATGAGGATGAATGAGGATCACAACTTCATTTTTCTTCCAAATAAGGAACGAGATTCAACACGAATGCTCTTGTGATTCAGAGGAGTACTTGCGCATTGTCCCTCCATCTCATAAGGTTTCCTATCCTTGCTAGCTCTACCCTTATCCAGCAGTTCTGCCACTCTTCTCTGACCTGTCGTTCCTGGCTTCAAAAGTTGTTCTACAGCTTTCTTTCCTAGTCCCCCCTTTGTTTTGTTCAGAATCTTTGAAAACGGTGTATGGCTCTGGCATCTCCTGTATCTAGGTATTCTCTGTTCCGTTCCACATTTCTCTTCACATTTGCTCCCCGCTCGACCTTCTGTTAACATTTTCCTTCTCACAAATGTCACTGTCCGGTCCGGAATAATAGTTGGAATCTCAATTTCCTTAATTTCCTCTATTTTTCGTATCATTTCCGCTTCATTTTTAGGGTAATAGCATCATGAGAACTCGTGCTGATGTCGCACTCGACGAACTCATCCGTGAGTACATGTCTGGTCGATTGGAGCAAGGCCATCGCTGGCTTGGAAACGACGAGGAGGAGCACGGTCGGCTGAAGGAGGTTGCGAAGAGCGAGACGCAGAGATTTGCAGCTCACAAAAAGTCAAGGAAGGAAATCTCCGAATTCGTGTAAGTTCTTTCCGATTTAGCAGCTTGTGACGAACTATGCATCTCTTGGAAAGATGAAAAACGCAATAAGTCTGAAGTTTTCATATTCTTCTATTCCAGACTAGATCCTGAGACCACCACAATTCTACACAAGATCGATTTGGAAATCCAATTGGCCAAGAACAAAGTGGAGAAGACGACAAGGAAAAAGAACGCTCGCAAGGATGAGAACAGACATCCTGACGCTGGCGGAGATCTTGATGACGACGAGCTCGAAGCGGTGATGGCGCTCGCCGAAATGGCAACAATGCACGATGAGAATGAGCCGGGCATTGACGGAGACGAAAATGTCGTTGACGGAGACGAAGTCGTGGTTGACGGAGGCGAAGTCAAGATCGCCGACAAGACTGCAGAGCACAATCGATTTGCTTCTTCTGGAATCACGATCGGAGACAAGTTGGAGGGCAATGTTGCGTCTACGAACACTCTGGATGGTCGATCTGGAATTACGGAGGAGTCGTTGGTGGAGAAGGACGAAAGTCCAATGGTGATCGATACTCCAGAAGTTCAAGCGTCCAGAGATCAACTGCTCGGAACCTGTTCTTCATCTCCGTCGTTGCAAAAGGAGCATGCGATCGCCGACAAGACTGCAGAGCACAATCGATTCGCTTCTTCTGGAATCACGATTGGAGACAAGTTGGAGTGCAATGTTGCGTCGCCGCCACATGCTACGAACACTCTGGATGGTCGATCAGGAATTACGGAGGAGTCGTTGGTGGAGAAGGACGAAAGTCCAATGGTGATCGATTCTCCAGAAGTTCAAGCGTCCAGAGATCAACTACTCGATTCTCGTTCCACGCCTTCGTCATTGGTCAAGGAGCATGAGATCGCCGACAAGACTGCAGAGCACAATCGATTCGCTTCTTCTGGAATCACGATTGGAGACAAGTTGGAGTGCAATGTTGCGTCGCCGCCACATGCTACGAACACTCTGGATGGTCGATCTGGAATTACGGAGGAGTCGTTGGTGGAGAAGGACGAAAGTCCAATGGTGATCGATACTCCAGAAGTTCAAGCGTCCAGAGATCAACTGCTCGGAACCTGTTCTTCATCTTCGTCACATTCTGAAAGAAAACGATGCGGGAAAGAACCGGTAGAGGCACCTGGTTCAAAGCGTGCATGCCTTGACGATAAAATGTAAGTTTTGGAATCACCGAAAATGGGATTTCTCTGACCCTTGATGTTCCAGAAATACTTGGGCGTTGTACAACCCGGAGATTCCCGACCCGAAGGCGCCGACACCCGCAAATATAATTCGAAACCTGGAAAAGTTGGGGTAAGCGTTTTTGTCGTTCCTAACTTACAACAATCACAATTTTCAGAATAACAGGCTACGCTCCAACAGATGTCACCTTCTCTAACATTCAGCACATGTTCTGGTCCGGTTCCAAGTTCATGCTCGTCTTCAAAGTTCGTGAAGGTTCCGAGATCAATTCTGCGATACAAAAGGTCGTAAACGCCCCTGACTACCATAAAGCTTCCGATGCCTCCAACAACAAGAACTACGCGGAGGATGTGAGTTTTTTCCCGTTTAACTGGGAGTTCATCATTCTGGTTCAGAGAGAGAAATACTGTTGGTTGAACAGACCCTTCAAACCGATCAAAGTAAGCATGTTTGCTCTGTGCATCACCACTGCAAGGTTCGGAAGCAAGGTCAGAACAATACGCTTTTAACCATCAATGTTTCAGCCAGCTCGTTCGTGAGGGAAAGGTCAAGCGTGCCTCTCCGGGAATCAACTCGGTTTTCGTCTCCGACTCGGACACCGGAGAGTTTACCGAACTGTCCATCTGCCAACTACTCTCCGATGCCAAGTACTCCGAAGCCTCCAAACGAGCTGCGGCGTTGATATCCAATCCAGGAATGAAGAATATTAGGTTCGCGACTCGAGCCTTCTGTCCGCAAGGGTTCTGGAACCGCGCGGGTACCACGAAGATGTGAGACATCAACGTCACCAAGCCTGTCAACAACCTCGACAACCCCAATTCACAATGGTTATAGCCCGTTGAGGGCCCGCCACCAACTTCCACCTCAATTATCACTGTTTGTATAATGTTTGAATGCATTAGGCGTCTCCTTTCCCTTTCTCATATCCACTCGGTCTACTTTCCTGTGAATATTCCAGAGTGCCTTCCTAGTAATCTTTTTTGTTTATGGCACTTGTGTTCTTTTCTTTAATTCATAATAGCAAGACCAAATTTCATCCAACCGACTCCCTCTTTTCCTTGTCAAATTTCCCAACAAATCTAGGTATCGGATGAGAACAAATAGCATATTAGACAATTTTATAAAGATTATTGAATGTCAATTGTGTTTCATTTTTCTTTGAAATGCCTCATTCGAATCGCTTCGTCATGTCGCAGTTCTTGTTGTTAGAGTCCATGATGTCAAAGATTATCTGAGCGCAGCTCCAAAAGTGCTCGCTACTTACACTACCGTCACTACTGTGTTACCTACAGTTTGTTCCGGTAGCTTCTTCGGAATGATGGAGAGAGAGATCTGTCTAACAATGTCAGTCCGATAAATTGACATTGATGACATCGGAAAGCGTACTTGCCGTGTGTTTCAACTCGAGAAAGTCAGTATGGACTCACAGAACTTCGTATTTCTAGTTTCAACTTCCGGGGGTATCTATCTAGGTGTAGATGGCGTTTTACCACCTCATTGTCATTGTCACACAGCCATCTAAATATACCGGTATGTTCACATTGAAAGCGGATAGATTGCTTACACTAACTGCATTTAAAGCTCTTTTCGTTGAAACGCTGGATGTGTCAGATAGAACACCTACGGAGGGATGAACATGTCGCAGTCGGATCCCAAAGGTCGAATGATTGCAAGATAACTAGCCATATCAGGGAATGTCACAGAATACTGCATGTGCACGTGAAACCACACAAAACTATCATTGACGTGATTGTCAGAGTGATCGAGAGCTCCGCTGTCTTTCGTTTCTTGCTCTTGTTCTGAATGGTTAGCCAGGATTGTTTTGTGGTTTCTAGAAGTTTCCAGAGCACGAGGATGTTGATTATTACAGTGATACCAAGTCAGAAAGCAATGTTTCCGAGGAAGAATGGTGTGTTCCGCATCTGAAAACAGATTGTCGGAATGATGTTGAGAATGAAACTGGGAATGGAAAGAGGGTTCCTGTAACTTTGAATCGTTTTCATTTTCGAATTCCAACTTCAGATTTCCAAACTTCCTGGGAGATCATTGAAACAGATTCACTTTTTTAAACCTGTCACATTTTCTTTTATCCCATCGTAAAACAGTCTTCCCATGAGATAAGATCTACACGGTCATAACAAGCAGACATATTGATCCTACACGTTGATCCGACACCGACTCAATCGTCTTTTATTGGTGCTAATAGAGTCGTTAACCGATAAATATCATAAACACAATGCAAACGCAGCCCAAGATTGACTCCGCCCCGTTTGTACAGGGTCCTCTGGAATCGATCATTCCTTGTCAGTCGTCTTCCGAACTCGGTAGAGGCTGACCGAAATTCACCCGAGTATCCACTATCCTCGTTTGTGGGACTCAACCTAAATTCACCCGAGTATCCACTAT